>CM047880.1:1224425-1235882 GCA_026212405.1 Petrea volubilis | reverse complement strand
CAGCCTAACTTTCCTAGCACTTGGATTCAAGGCTCTTGATCAACAAAAACTCACAAACAGTCCCCCATTTTTAGTCTACATATTCAAGCTATTTTTAGCCATTTCAGTATGCCATTCCTCAAGCTATGCTTTAGTTCATCGTCATGTTCCCAAAGGTGTGCCTATAGCGTACCGTATCGGTTTGTTCTTCACCGGCTTCAAGTTTCTGCTGCTGTACAGCATTTTTTTCGGGCGATATCCCCTTTGGATTGTCTTAAGTACCATTCCTGTTGTAGTTATTAAAATATTTACCTTGAGGGCAGATGGATATTTCGGCGTTCCTGTCGATTTCTTCGTCCGAGTCATGATTCTGTCATTGGGAGACGATCGTATTTTCCCGACACTGGTGATGCTCGTTGCATTCATCACAATACCTAATCCTAACGTCGATGAGCAGTGTGAAGATTATAATTGCCAAGCGACAGGTAGAGATAGATTCAAGAATTTTAATTTTCCTTTTTTTTTAGTCCAACATTAGAGTTTTGTTTCCAGAATATAAAGAACAACCTTAGATGTTTATTTTTAAAATTTAGTAAAATCTATTTAGAGAACAACCTAATACTTTTCAGGCCATTGTAGCAAATCTTGGCTCTATGACTATGGCCATGAGTACCTCTGTATAGTTAACTCTTAATTGGGTATAGTGTTGGGATTTCCTATGCCTGATATTCACAGCAGGGCCAAGCATCCTTCGATGTCTACTATCAGGAGATGGGTCTTAGAGAGTCCGACCTCTAGACCTGTCCAATTCGTCTTTCATAGCATTCACCTCTTCTTGCCTTGCATAATTCTCTGTGGTCCGCATAAGCCCTTCTAAGGTTTTTGGTGGTTCTCACCTGCCAAGGCATTAGCGAATGGACCTTTTTGCAACCCGTGGTATTAGGATATTGACCATCATATCTATCCTGAGTTCCATAAAAGCCCGTAGGGACTCATCCTGCCTCTGTTTAAAGAATCTTGCACATATTGCACTAAATCAATGGGTGGCTCGTTCACTTGCTCGGGCAAGGTCTTCCCCGCTTCCGGCGTCTCCTCAACATCTACTTCATAGGCCCTTTCCCTTATTCGCAGCACTTTTGCTGCTGCTCCCTAGTTCCATAGTCCATAGACCCCAAAAAAGCTCACCGGGTCTGTCCCAAGTGTTTGAAGGTATCCTTCACGTAGCCGGCTCATTTGACACCAAGCCAATAGTACTCCGCCTAGTCACCACATGCTTCTCCAAAATTTCAGTCCCCCAATTATCCAACGTACTCTTGAGCTGTTCCGGGGTCAGGGTTGACAAATTTTCTGGCCCAGCCCCTGTTGCTCCGACTCTATCCATTTCCACTGGCGGTGCGTGATTCTCTCAAATAATTCTATCCGCTCCCTTTCCAAGCAACACTTCTCAAGGATTATGAAACAAACAATTTGGTAAAAACAATGTGGGAGCCCCTAGACTCGAGTGCTATGGCGCTCAAAACCGAAGAGATCCCACAGATGGCGCCAGTGAAATTGCTAAATGATTTTTAAAAGCATATACAATCATCTCCCTCAAAACATGATGAATAGATTAATGGAGAAGTGGGTGGAATGATGGATATTCTTGAATCTATACTATGGATAAGGTTGATAAAATGGCAAATGCCTTTGTATTATTAGATTTCTTGCATTTATATTTTCCCAATGTTGGATTGCCATTTGTCATCATCATCATGTTACTTTGTTGTCCTACTATTAAAGGTTTAGATTTAAGACCACAATTATGATGGCCTATTATTTTTAAGTCCATTCTTGTTAATTATCTTAGACTTGGGCCTATATATATATACATATACATATAAGTGACCCACATCACATCCAATGACATTTTATAAGTTCTTAAACATTTTATAAAATATTTTGAAAAGTTTATAAGCTTATTCGAACACCCTCATAATCTCTCTCTTGCCAGGGGTCGAGTCGTCTGTGAGGAACGACAAGGATTTGGATATATACAAGAAGATGGAGACTGTTAAATTTGCAGAGGTAAGGTAATGTTTGGCATCATTCTTTTCCAGAACTATGTGAAATTCATGGCATTCGGTCATGTGTTGGCCTTCTTGTACTTTGCCGCTGCCTGGCTTGGCTGCCTCGCCCTGGCGATGGCCTCTGCGGACTCGGGTGTCTTCAATTTTCTCATATCCAATGTGATTCTTCGGGCTTCATGGCCCGACATGGCTTGTGTACGGCGCTTGTGTTGTGCTCTTTGGTTTGCGAAGGGGATTGAGCAACGTGTGATTGGCTCGCGAACAAGATGAAGTTTTGATTAAGTTCACTACAATGTAATGGACAAAGCTTTTTAGCTTGTTAGAATATGTAATGAGATGTTTTACCATGATCGACTTTGATAAAAAAAAAAAAAAAAAAAGAAGACATCCCTTGTGAGTTATCAACTTTCTTGAGACGCAAGTAGTGGCGGAGCCAGAAATTTCATTCAGTTAAATCAATCAAGAAATGTAATATTAAAGGGAATAATAAATAATAAAAAATTAAATATATTAGTTTTAAGAATGATAACTGGCCACTTCGTCTTTTATTAGTTTTACATGATAAGTAGCCCCATCTTGTTAATAAATTTAAGAACGATAAAATGTGATTTTACTTTTTGACCTATATTCTATATAAATTTGTAGCTTTGTGAGAGGGGTCAATGTACACTATTAATCTCACAATTTCATATATATAATAAGATATATATATATATATATATGTATGTATAACACAAATGTAATTTTATAATTTGAGTGGGGTCAATTTAACCCATCAACCTAAGTGGCTCCGCCACTTGTTGTAGATTATAAGGCATATCACTTAAATTTAAAAGAAGTTTTAGAATCTGTTTGGACGGAATTATTTTAGTTGAATGTAATTAGGTCATTTTACACTTTCCGTTGGATTGTATTGGACAAAGCTTTTTGGCTCGTTGAAGTATGTTAATGCGATATTTTTTGATGATTGACAATAAACAAAAAAGAGTAAAAGACATCTAGCAAGCTAGCTTGCTTAATTCAAGTGTTCTTGCCCCAAACCACTTGAATTGATCAAGTTTTACTCATGAAAGAAAAGCTAGTGTTCTGCCTAACCAGAAAATTGGCTTAACTGGGTACTTTCATGTTCAGGTTAATTACAAATTTACTACCCCAAACGCACAAGCACCAATAACATCCTTTGTTCCAAATTGATATTTTATTTTCTATTTCATAATTTACATTTATGTCATATGTATAAACTTACTTCTTTAATTATACATTTAGTATGGGATTTTTACAAGGGTAATTGGCACATTGCACCCTCTAAACGCATTTGATTGGCAATGCACCCTGAAATTTGAAAATACATTAATTTCACACTTTGCACCCTTCACCCATTCCCATTAAAATTTTTCACCGAAAATAATATTTTGGCCAAATAAAAAAGGGTAAATTTGGTATTTATTATGCTATATAAAAAATAATAATGCTAAGCAATTTACTAATAGAATGAGAAAATTAATAAAGTCCAATATTACAAAAAAGCTAAACAAACTAAATAACTATTAATAAGATATTAAATAAAAACAACAATATTAATAACTTTTAATCAAGTTCTTATTCAATAGAAACTATCTCAATTCACAATGAAACACACGAGGAGGTTGAAGAAAGCGTAGAAAGATGAGACAAAGATCTACGAGAAACAAGTTCTATAAAGGAAGATGCGTGCATTTTTTCCTATTCTACTTATTGATTTTGTATGACTTTTTCAAATTTATAGTTTATAATAGTTGGCAATTTGCAAAATCACATATATGAATTTTTGTGATATTTTGATCAAACTCAACTTGGACGAGAATTAATTTAGATTAGCTGGTAATTCCCAACTTGAACTAAGGATTTTGCTATTAAAAAAAAAATCAACCACCTATTTGTAATCACCAACGACTGATTCGGTTTCTACCTGTGCCAATTGATCAAAGTTACATTCAATCTTGTAGGAACATTAATTTGGTTGCACATATTTATTTTTTGTTCTTATTAAATATTTTATTGTAAATAAACAAAAAAAAAAACCAACGTAAGGAAAAGAACACATGTATATAAACACTGTAACATTCAAAATAGAGGTTGTGAACTTATTATAGATTGGGGCTTGATATCCTATGGGAATGTGAAGTGCCCTCTGTTACCATCCTCTTCTCTTAATATTTCTATGATTGTTTATAATCCAATTTCAATAGTCAAGATTCTTCAATTTGTTGCTAGAAACTGGGTGAAAGAGAAATTGAGAAGCACCTAAGTACGTTGTCACTTTTCTTTTATTTTTTCTCCACAATTTCTGTGTATTGTATTATAGGTTTTTAGGATGAAGTCGGCATTGAGTTGGTTATAGTTTTTTTTTTTTAATATAGAATAGTAAATACCAAATTTGCCTTTTTTTATTTTGTCAGGATATTTTTTCCTATAAAAAATTTCAATGGAAATGGGTGGAGGGTGCAAAGTGCCTCATTAATGTATTTTGAAGGGTGCAAAATATCAAAATTTAAATTTTATGGTGCATTGTGACAATCAAGTGTTTTTGAAGGGTGCAATATGCCAATTGCCCTTCTTACAAAGTTTCGATTTTTTATTGCATAATCGTGCTACAGTTTCGATTGCATTCATCAATACACGCCATGTGTATTGGTGAGCGGCTAAGATAAGAAAAAAGAAAAATTGATGATATGGGAAAAAAAAAATATAAAGATTCTCTTTCTTTATCTCAGCCGCTCACTAATACATGTGGCGTGTGTTGGTAAGTATAATAGAAAATGTATCACGATTATGCAATAGAAGATCCGAACTAATCTTTAAACTTGTCGTGTATCCATGTATTGGAATATGAGATAAAACATGATTTAAAATAAAGAATCTCGTGTGCCACATGCACCCACAATTTCGTACATTTCCACAAAATTCTCTATAGTATGAAAAATTATAAATACCCATAATATTTTATTTTATATTACAAATTTAACCTACAATTATTGGAATTAATTTCGTCAAAGAAAACTCGGCCTCAAGGGGTTTTCCAAGAACTAACCTGATGAGCCCATATCCGTAACAGCCACACAGTGGCCTCCTGCATAGATATTGTGCCGTCTGCTAGCCATTAAGACAGATCCCGTTAGGCCAGGGGGGTTTTCAAAATGCGTCTACACAATGGAGAGAAACTGGCACTCTTAAGGCGGCCAAGCCCCATCGTCTCCACTCGATGTGGGATGAATTGGTGCTACATTATAAGCCCTCTCAGTCGAGGGGCTTGAGCGGCCGGAGCCAATGTCAGACTCTCAACAAGAGCCCCACTGATGAGCCCATATCTGTAACAGCCACACGGTGGCCTCTTGTTTAGATACTGTCCCGTCTGCCAGCCATTAAGACGGATCCCGTCAAGCCAGGAGGGTTTTCAAAACGCATCTACGCAGTGGAAAAGAACTGGCGCTCTTAAGGTAGCCAAGCCCCTCATCTCCACTCGATGTAGGACGAACTGGTGCTACATCATAACCCCTTTTTTTTTCAATTATCATATTATTTTTTAGGAAGGCAAACTAAGAAATTCTAAAAATCAATTTTTATGTTAAAAGAAACCCCACAAAATTAGTTTTTAACCCTAAGAAGCCATTTCCACCAAATTTTCATTCATGAAGGTTTTTGGGTGTAAAAACTAATTTTAAGAGATTTTAAGTACTTTTTTATTTTTAATAAGTTAAAATAAGAAACAATAGTGATAATTTGAGGACACAAAAGTGATCTAGTGTTTAACTGCAACCACGATATAGTTGTAGCAAGGATTTAAAAATACTTGTAAACGCAGCGGCACAACCACATAGGGGTGTCAATTTGGGTGGGTCAGGTGGGTTTGAGTCGGGTTGAGCTAGGGGTATATCATGAAAAATCCTAACTCGAACCTCAACCTGAAAGAGTCAGCCCGAACACGACCTGATTGGGTTCAGGTTGGGTTCGGGTTGACCTGATTTATTTTCAGGTCACCCAATGACCCGACTCAACCTGACCCAAAAAAATATTTTTTTTGCAAATTTTTAAATTTTTGTAACCAAAAGAAATTGCTAAAAATACTATGAAAAAATAAGAAAAAAAATCTAATATTCCAAAAGAAACATAAAATCAAATTTATCCCTAACATTAACATAATATCATATAATTAAACATGATACCAAAAGATTAAACTCATTCCTAACATTAACATAATACCAAAATATCAAATTCTAGATCACATTAGAATAATTGTCATCATTAAATTCTAGATTATTTTATATGAAATTATTTGAAATTTTGTGATTCATGGAGTAGGAATTTTTTAAATAAATCATAAAAAAATTTAAGTAAACTAATAAGAAAGAAATAACTATATACTTTTTATACTATTAACTTATTGATCTTACGTAAACTATGTTTATATTATTTAATCTATTTTATTTTTGAAAAAAAATTATATTTTTCAATATTATATACTATTAACACAATCTTTGCAGAAAGATCACAAGTCACAACATACTTTTTTATACCATTATCATTCTTCCTATCAATATAAATTGAGTTTTTTTTTTTCTTTTGTTAAGAAAATGGTTTGAGAATACTACATATGATGTCCTTAATTGTGTTGAAAATTTTCAATTGTCAGGCCAAATACTAAACTAGTGGGTATGAAAAGGTAAAGAAAACAAAAATAATGATATATGATAATCAAATATATTATTTCGATTTCTTAAATCTTTTTTAAGTATTACAAGACTATAACCATATTATTAACTTGTTCTTGATAAAGAGAATATTTGAACTCTTTGTTAATTATATTAAACTCTTTTTAAGTTCAATCTCATTATTTAATTTAGTAAAAAATGAATTATGTTGTATTTATTTTTAAATGTAATAATAAATGTTTTATTAAAACTTAGATAGTTCTAAAAGGAAAAAATGAAATAAGTGAATGAATAAAAAAAAATAATATCAAAGGTTAAAGTCTTGGAAAGTGAAAAATAATCACTAAGTGAATAATAATTTTTTTTTAAAAAATCGGGTTGGGTCGGATTGGGTTCGGGTTAAATCAGGTTTTGGGTCACCCAATATTCAATTTCGGGTTACTCGGGTTGACCCGAACCCAACCCAACCTAACCCAACCCGATTTTATTTTTCAGGTCAATTTTCGGGTTCGACCTGAACCTAAAAACC
The DNA here is from genome assembly GCA_026212405.1 of Petrea volubilis. Classification (NCBI taxonomy): domain Eukaryota; kingdom Viridiplantae; phylum Streptophyta; class Magnoliopsida; order Lamiales; family Verbenaceae; genus Petrea; species Petrea volubilis. The sequence continues at coordinate 1,228,620 of CM047880.1, read as the reverse complement.
CCAATCCAAACTTGTTTTTTTTGGGTAGGTTGTGTTCGGGTCATCAGGTCGGGTCCGTTTTTGACACCCCTACAACCACATGGGGAACAGGGATGGCTGGAAATTCTTGCCCACACCAAACTAAGTCATGCTAAAATCAATTACGTGGTTACAATTGTTATAGACTTGTTCTGTATTGATGTACAGTTTAGGAAAAATGACCAATCACATAGTAAATATATTAATATTTATTATATGATTGATTGAGCTCGGCCAAACTGAGTTTAGGCTGGAACTTTCCATGGGACGGCTGCTCCCCTCAAATCTTTAAAATACTATATGTATAAATTATATACTTATCAAAATTAAATATTTGTTCCAATAAAATAATAAATTTACCTTCTCATATACTAAAAATTCTTTTTTCTTTTTTGGTTTTTCGCTCCTACACAATTGAAATCATTGAATATTTTCTAATACTGCAAACATGAAAATGGCTAAAAATAAGAAAAATTCTCAAATAATTCTTCAGAAGAAAAAGAAAAAATAAAAATTGATTTTGGATCAAAAGATATCAAGAATTTCCAAGATGTAATTGTTGCAAAGCGGGCAATTCTGTGTGTCCACCACTAACTCCCTAGAGCACAGCCGGCAAAACGAGTGCCCACACGGCACAAACGCCGTGCCCTTGTGCCTCACCATGCACACACAGCAGTTATTGTAGGCGGCGCCGCCCACGCCGCCATCGTCGTCGTCGTCGTCGTCCTCCTCCTCGTCATCGTCCATCATATACGGGTCCGTCTCCGCCAGCAGCGACATCAACGACATCCTCACCGGCGGCTGCTGCTCCGCCCCTTGCACAGCCGCCGCCGCCTTCCCCTCCCCTCCGCCGCTGTCCTCATCATCCTCCCCCTCGCCCTCCTCCTCATCCTCCTCCTCGTCCTCATCTTCATCCTCCATGTCGTTGCTCTCCCTCTGCAGCCTTCTCATCGACGACATCGGGCCGGTGGGATTGAATTTCCCGCTCGCCATGCTGGGGTTCCTGAGCAGACTCGGAGAAATCGGGTCGCGCACTGCAGGGATGTCGGCCTGAGCCGCCGCGTCGAGGCCCCACCCCGTCCGGTTCGAGGCCGTGCGGGACATGTTCCGGCTGAGGGGGATGTCCGAGGCCGGCACGTGAACCGTGGACGTGAACGAGTTGCCTTTGCCACTGTTGCTGCGGCGGATCTTGTCCTTGGAGCCCCGCCCGCCGCCCTTCTTGCAGCCGCCATTATCGCCGCCGCCGCCTTCCTCCTGGATAATGTCGGATAGTGTCCGGTTCGAATCGGCACGCGGCAGTGGCTCGTCGGCCGGAGGAGTGGTGGCGGGTCCCTCGTTCAGAGTTTGCTTATCACTATCGCCACCGCCACCACCACCGCTACCGGATTCCATCCACCAATGAACCAGAAATCTTCACAGAAAAAACAATAATAATAATAAATAAATAAATAATTACTCTGAGATTTTCGAAGTAATTAATAAATAAATGAGAAAATTAGTACTAGTTTGTTGTGAATTTAAGTATGGGAAGGAAAAAAAAAATTGATGAGATTTAAGAAACATTTTAAGATTTTCAAAAAGGACGATTAAATATGAGGATTGATGACTTGATTATATAGTGTGTCTATTTTGTGGAGAGAGAGAGGAGAATAGATGGCATTTGTGCAGGGAGTTGAGCGAGTCTAGTGGGGGTAGTTGTTTCGTTTTTAGTTAGTTGTTCTTACTGATGTCCGCAGATATAATTATTTGTGCAAAATAAAATTTATAATAAAATAAGGTTTAAATATATAAAAGTAAATTTTCAAATAGTTAACAAACCCGTGATTACCATTAGGCAGGTTAGTTTAGCGATTCGACGTTATACTTGTTTAATAAGAGGTTTTGTATATGAATTTTAGAAATCTAGTTCAATGATAATAATAAATTATCTAGGAGGATTATAGTTGCATTGTCTGAGTTATGGTGTAATTTAAGTATATTTCCTCTTTTTTTTTTAAAAAAATTCAGATACTTCCTCAAAAGGTGTTTTTTTGAAACATTGATAGAGATGGTTAAAACTTAACTTTTTGTAGTCAAAATAGTCACTTGGCCAGCAAGATATGTGTTTCATTGGTTGGGACAAAATCACACAATTAATTTTTTGATTTGATTTTACCTTTTTTGTTTTAAAGTAACTTCACTTTAGACTAACATAATCACCAACACATGTCATCACCTGTAATTCGACCCCATTATTGTTGGTTTTTCTAAAATAAACTTTACATATAACTTCTACTTCTTAAACCCATAAAGATCCCCCGAAATCCTATTTCATTATAAGTGACCTATCGCACAAGGACACTTATTTTATTTCCATTTACTTTTATTGTCGGAAAATGATCGTAGGGATTAAGTGTAAAAAATATCAAATTCATATGGTAAAGTGTAATTTGTAAAAGTTTACATGGCAAATGTAAAAAGTACTAAGTTTGGGGGTTATGTATTTTTTCTCCTATTCGATAATAAGTTTGGGGGTGAAGTGTTTTTTTCCCCTTATTTGGCAATAAGTTTACTAAATAGAATTAGCTTATTATAGGAAAATATTAATACCTTATGTTTTAGATCTCATGTTTTTATTTTTATTTTTGTTAAAAAACAGAAAAAAAATTACGAAACCCTCTACCTATATATATATATATATATATATTTTTTGAAATAAGTATATATATATATATATCTTATTTCCATAAATATTTATAAGCCCACAACATATGCTTTATATCCTATATATTTTAGATGGAAACTAGCTATTTTTCAGGTTGGATCATGCTTTGCCTTTTCTAGTTTCTACCCCAAAAATATTTCTTTTTTGCAATTTGCATATAAGTTTTAATAAAATCAGGATATACTTTTGCTGATCCAAAAGTGGATAGATTTTTCCAATGGCAGTGCGATAGGCTTGTGGGTGGTGCCTACTGCCTAACTCTTGCAAAATTCTTTTATGGATCGGACTTTGAGTTTTATGTAGTCATTCAATGATTGTGACTTGACCACATCATATATTTAAATTTTTGTTTGTCAAGTAAAATAAGCATGTAATGAATCACAAATTATTGTATGCATGTGTGAGCCTTAACACCCGGTGCATAAAAGAATTTTCGTAAACTCTTTAAAATGAAGCCAAAAAGTACATAAAAACATATTCAAACAATTTTGAGGCTTTCTTTTTAGTTTCATTTTTTTTTTCTTTGAAGTGAGGTGCAGCTTAATATCTCATAGTGTAAACTGTAAAACTACGAGGCCTTTGATCCGATCCCCAACCAAAGTGTGGTCTTCTTTCTATTTTAATGGTACCTTATTTTTTTTTTATGATTTATTTATTTGGTCTATAATTGAAATTATAATGTAATAGTTTTTTTTTTGATACAATTATCTCGGGACGATATATAGATGTCAATTGGAAAACACCCAACACACACGCGAACACTCACTCAAGGGAAAGGGGATCGATTTCAATTATTTTTTCCCCACACCTTTTTTATGCCCTATTTTTATTTAATTATATTGAACAAGGGCAAATACTAAATTTGGTAGACAAAAGAATTTAAAGAAAAAGTAATAAGGAGATCTTCATTTGAATCGTAGCACGTAAAAATTATGCGACCGTTACTGATATTATTAGATATAACATTATCTATTTAATGAAAGATATTATTAAACTTCAAATTTGAATCTGTAATGGATCAAACTATACAATTTTATATCCAATTCACTTATTTAGAATCATAGATGTTTATAATCAAATTTTAAGATATTTTAATCGATTGAATATGCGATTTGATTTGGATTAAAAAGATAAATTTTTTTTTGAATAAAATGTAAACCAAATTTAGGCCCAAGGTCATATAGGCCCATAATTGGATGTGTTGACTGCAGGACCGGCCCGGATTCTCGAGCTCGAAATAGTTTTTACAATCTTTTTAGAGAGAGAAAATAAATTACAAAACATTTTAGAGAGAGAAAGTTTGGGCAACCTACGAGCACGAAGGGGGACGAGCCTGAAGTACCATTTTGCATCAAATTCACACGAAGAACACGCAGTGGATTGTGCATACACGCATTCGTATGTATCTATTTGTCTGTATAACCATGTTATTGGGGGAATGCTTTGACAATTTCACGTAATCTAGGGCAAAAT
>CM047880.1:1005473-1223925 GCA_026212405.1 Petrea volubilis | reverse complement strand
GGGGGAATGCTTTGACAATTTCACGAATCTAGGGCAAAATATATCCCCTTGCTTTGAGTTGAGTTACCTTGTGCATCAGAAGCAAAACCCTAGGAGCAGAGCAAAATTTTCGCAATTGAGGTATTGCTTTCGCGTTCCCAGCTCTGAAACCAGGGAATTTGAGCTCTGCTCAAGTCTGCTTAACCCTAGAAAATTTTCGCGGGTTTTTTTAGTTGAATTCGGGGTTAGTTTGGGGAAATGGATGGGGAATTATTGGCTACGCGTTGCTTGTCATGCATTTTGTTGAAACTGCACAAAGGTTTCGAGTGTCCAGTTGTATGGGGCATTTGAGCTTTCTCTAGTGATTGGCATTTGATTAGATGAGTGCTTTTTGGTCTTGCATGTTGAATGAGTTGAGCTATAAATTGGTTTGCGGTATTCTCTGAAGCTTCTAGTTTATCAGTTATGAAAATCTGAACATGAGAGGATGGATAGGAAGGTTTTTGAGGCTGCATTCACGAAATTTATGATACTTGTGACCTTGTCTCTTTTCCAACCTCCCTCCTCTCACTCTTTCTCTTTGCGTATCTGTTTGTGGAGGTTGGCACAGCATCTGTTGCCTCAGCGAACTTGACTGGAGTCATCTAGTCAGTAATGTTTGGATTACGGGACATAGCGATGGATACGATGGCATTGTTTTACTTAGTAGTGATTGAGTTCATGCAAATGCACGTGCCTGTAACCCATTGGACCTGTTTATTTTGGTGATTGATGCATATTCTGTGTTCTAGAGATGTTATTGGGACGTTCTGGAGCAGCATTCTCTCTTTCTCTATTGTGGATATTTAAACAGTGTTGCTTCACTTTGTTGTCATATGTAACCATGCTTGTCGTGGTGCGCGTTGAAGGGCTGAGTAAATGGGCTGTGCCTTTAGAGATGTGCAATTTTAGGATGTTGTGCATCATGTGGTATAGTTACGTGGAATGTTTGGTTTTAACTTCCTATTGGTGAACTGCAATGAAATTTAGCTTACCTGTTATCTGGTTTCTTAGCTCATTTTATTGATGGCATTACATATGAAGGCCATCCATCATAGTGCTTGCCTAGTTGATGGTTTATTTACCAATTTGTCGTCCATTAATGTCTTTCCAGAAACTTCTCCATTGAGCAATTAACAACCGTAATAGGTTTTCTCGCAATGCAAACCATTGTCATCATGATAAGTTCTATACGTCGTGAGAATATTGACCTACTATCATGTTCTACTGTCCTTTTTTGATCTGATTTGGACTATTAGTATACTAATATGAAACATTGTTGAAGTTTATACTCATGCTAGCAGTGTCCATTTACGCTAAGAAATCCTTTATGAATAATATTTTCATTGGATTAGGAAATTGTGACTTATTTCTATCAACGGCTTGGCTCTCTATTCCTTTTGCTTGCTTACCAGCCAAGTTTCTCCATTTGGTTTCCTGCTCTCGTGAATGATTGTCGACAGAGGATGGTGTCTGCATGCTATATTCGTATGTACCTTTTTCGATGGAAAGTTTGAAAACCAGAATAAAGAATGACTTGAAATTGATTCTGGCAATGATATGGATGATGGGAGTGAAAGTGTGGAATGACGCATTTGTAAATAAAAACTTAATCATTGCTTTATGCGTTTATTATTATGTTCAGGTTCTTAGGTTTACTTGTGATTGTTTGTGGTGGGAGCAGCTGATTATAGTTTATATTGACCCTCCACTCCACTACACCCAGAACACCACCCCCCCCCCGCCCCCCCACCCACAACCAAAAAAAAAAAAAAAAAAGAAGAAAAAGATGAAATTATGACTTGATTTTACATGCTATCTATTTAGAATATGCCCCTAATGAGCCTTTTGTTCTTGTTCCTTAGGGGTTTGCTTTTAGTCTTGAGTTAATGGAGGAAATTATTTAACCGTTGAAGTGGGGAAGGCATGGATGCAGTTCACATCTGTTTTCCTAGTCAATGCTGAAGTTGTTTCTATGGGAGGAGTGTTGAAGGCGGAGTTGGTATTGCTAACAAAAACTTCTCCCCAACGAGCAGCAATTGAGAAGGTCCAAGCAGAGCTCAGGTAGTGATTTCGTGATGTTGGCCATTATATCAGCCAGCTACTCGTTTTTGTCCTCAAGCTTTCTTGTGATTGCTAATTTCCGGTGGTAACAGCAAGAGTATGATGTTCGGGGGACAAAAGGAAAAGAGAATTGGAATTTCTTGAGAAAGTATGGAGAATTTACTCGATTGCTTTTTCTTGATTTATATTGACTGTTTTACAGTGCTTGATTCCTCTCTGTTTGCAGGGTGAGATCCCTTGGATTTTAAGATGGGAATGCTGCTTCAGTTAGTGTCCAGTCAACTTCATTTACTGATCAACACCCTGATCAATTGTGACCAGGTATTTTATATGAGCTAATTTGGATTGTTATTTTATATATGGGCTTCCCAATTCATGAATTTACATTTGTTTAATATTTTCTTTGTCAACTACAGTGAAGCAAAGGGTAGTTTTGGTGATTTACTGCATCGCCTCATGGAGACTCTGTGGGAAAGTATGTGGCCAACTTAGGGCGATTCCATGTGAACCCAATAGTGGCAGATAATCTCATGTTATTTGATGCTGAACATGAATTTTCCGAAGGCGATGGGAATTCATTACGTCCCAGTAGGAGTAAGATTGTGCCATCTGAAAAGTTATCCCACATTGATGGGGGTCATAGAACTCGGAAACATGGGGATTCAACCACATTTGGTCTCCTAGAAAAGCATATAAGAGGCGTAACAGATCTCGCCCAAATCGTGATGGAGCTGGGTCCAGTTCAACTGATGTAAATCAAAGTCGTGGCAGTCATGGCTCCTCTTACCTTCTCGCCATGGCCCGAGGGAGGTTAAAGTGTTGACATCCGATGCAGAGAATCAGAATATATCATCAACGTGTAATTCAAATCCTAAAAATCTGAAGGATGGTGGCCTTCACAGGTCCGAATTGACGGATGGTAAACAGGATGTGGATTTTGGATGGCAGTAAGGCTGTAGAATCAAATAAGGCCTGATTGAGGGTATTCCAGTGGATGTTGTATCGGATGCAATCGCTTCTGAAACCCCACTGGATGAGCAACGGAACCAGCAATCAGAATCAGGCGCCCTGAAACTTCCTATTCAAGTGGATTCTTATGGACCTGAAGTCATCCAGCCAACAGAAGAGATGTCTTTCTGCAGTTATGAGCCATCAGCCAACTGCCACTGCCAAAAAGTGTTTGAGAATCAATCTGGTCCTCGTCAGATGAATGGTTTTCGGCAGCCCAAAAGGGGGATGGAGTGAAAAATGATGGCTCACAATAGCAGTTGCTTCACATGGCATAAAGGGTTTGGATTCTGAGTCATCTTGCAACCCAAACCAGTGCAAGTATTGATGAAATAATATAGTGAAATGCATACTAAAATGAAAAATACTGACTCAAATGGGAAATTAAGATCAATTGGTGGCATCAGAGGCACTCCAGTTGTAGAAGGTGCTGTGTGTTAAAAGGAAAAAAAGAAACCAAAGGATGTTTATAGATCTAGTCTGTGTCAACATGAAAGGCTCCTCTGCATGTCAAAGCCAGCGAGGAGAACAGGCTTTAAACTCCAACCTGAGGAAGAATTAAATCGAAATGGGCCCAGCCTTTCAGAAACGAGGTGAAAGATAATTGTCATTCAAGAAATGGAGGCTCGTGGATTCATCTGGATCTGAACCAGTGAGAAAACCTGCTGACACTTGGGTGACAATCCAGGGCCAAAATTATGAAATTCTTTCAATGATAGGCCTTCAGGATTCTATTGATATCCCAATATCCGATCTCCCTGAGTGTGAATCATTGAATAGGGTTTCTACTATTCCTGTTGAGGCTCAACCTGCTAGCCAATCTGACCTCAAAATTGATACAAAAAATTGATGAAGACACTCAATCTTGAAGAGGCACAATAATTGAGGTTAGGTTGTTGTATTTGCATTTTTCGTATCCTTGATTGTGCTTAAAGAACACTTTTATGTAACTTGTTGGACCGAAGATCTGATACAGTGAAGTGAATAGGAAAACGAAAGAGGATTGCAGGATTATCCAATTGCGACTTCTCCAAGAGAATTCGCTAAAATTCATTGGGCTTATGTGCTTGAAGAGAATGGCATGGTTGGCAAATGATTTTGAACAGGTTGGCTTAATAAATTTCCGAGCCTTTTTGTTTCCATTTCAAATTTCTACTTGCTGTTTTGGAATTTTTGGGGTACGTATTTATCTGGACTAGATATTAGTTACTTTCTTCTCTGGGCATGATTTATTTTCTGTATCTCTGCTTAGAGCACACTTGTTGTGCAGGAGCGTGTTTGGAAATTAGCTGCTGCAGCTCAAATAAGCTCTCGAGCTGCTTTTACTTGTCAGTTGAGGACAAAAGAGAGGAATCTGGCATGGATGCAAAGAAAGTTGCTCATACCTTGGCAAAATCTGTCATGGAGTTCTGGCATTCATTAGAGGTACATTCTGATAGAGCGTTGTCATGGACGTAGCCTCTATCCTTTAATTGTTTCAGCACCTAATTCCATCATTGGCTGTTCAGTGTAGGCCAAACTCTATTGATCTTCAGTTTGATAAGTTTTAGCTTTTCTTTTTGTAATTACTAGTTGTTTTTGGCACATGGGAAGCCTAATGAGGGTAAATGTGCAATGCAGCATATCTTATACATATGGACTTAACATCTAATTTTAAACACCTAATGTCTATGAAGATCGAGGGTCCTTTCAAATTATAAACTATGATTGGCAGGTGTTCCTATTTGTAATTGATTTTGTCTTAGAAGAAATTCTTGCATTTCTAGGGCTTCCTGAAGAATACCTAGAATATGGCATAATACTTTTGGTACCATTTTGCCCCATCATTGGCTACTGCATGTCTGTGTAAAGGACATCCAGCGGATGTATTTTCTTAAAGCACCGATCTATATGATAACACCAGCGGTAATGGTTTCAAATCTGAAGCTCCTGCATTCAAGGAGTATCCATTTATTGATTGGTGTGCTTTGGCTTTTCTCATTGAGAACTGGAAGTGAGTGTTACTTTTCTCTTTTGGGCTGGGTGGTTTTGAACAAGTCATTGAAGTCCTTATTGATTTCTGTCTTTGGCGGGTAGAATTATAGTTGGGACTTGATGTTCTGATTATAAGTGTTTGTTGCCCAACAGGAGACGAGCAAAGTGCTGGAGCAGCAAAGTTCAAGGGATGGCACACTTTCTGTTCGGGCCTATGCAGTGAGATTTCTGAAATATAACAAGTCCAGTATTCTTCATAACCAACCTGAACTGCCATTGACACCAGATAGAGAATCTGACATGGGAATCCTTGACCTTTCATGGGAGGATAATTTGGCAGAAGTATGCCTCATTAACAAATATCTAGACGTAGTTTGTTTCACACAAATCCTTGCTTTTGTCTCTCCTCCTCCTCCCCATCAGCCCCCCATCCCTCCTCTCTTTCCCCCCTCCATGCCCTCAAAACCCTTGCCCCAAACATTTCTCTTATCTCATCATCTATTCGGTCTTCTTCATGTGCACAACTGCATGGAATATGATTCTTTTGATGTTGTGCGTTGTATGCATGAATCTCTTCTGGACTTTTAGCTTCAATGCTGATAATTACCTGGTCTTATAATCTATAACTTTGTTGTGATTCAGGAGAACCTATTCTACACAGTCCCCACTGGGTCTATGGAGACCTACAGAAATTCGATTGAATCGCATGTGGTTCATTTTGAGGTAAATGGTTTGCTGAAATAGTGTGTATGGTGACTTGTAGGATTCAATATATTTTTCTATGTTTTTTTTTTTCTGTGGTTTTGTTCGAAGTGGTATATCGCACATGTTCTTGAAGAAATAAGAAAAAGATAAATTTCTACATGGGCCAAGCTCAAGCTCACAGAAATGCACCTTGATTGTTGACAATGTCAAATATATGACATGGTGTAATTCTGAGATATGTGAAGTTGTGCCCTGACTCGTTCTGTTTACAGAATTTCTTGAGAATTTATTAGTATGCACGGATATCTTTTTGAGCAGAAATATGCCTTTGAATGGCTGAGAGGTTTTGTACAGGGTCCTTAAATGGAAATATCTTCTTATTTGTTTTTTGATTTGTGTTCAGCTTGTACTTGGGTTAATATGAGCTGATGCTAATTGCCAGTTTTTTTTTTTTAATTTTAGAATAAATATCAAGTGGCAATTCTCATTAGACTTTTACTGTGTTGGTTCTTTTTTGGGCTAACTTGCTCGTACATGATTTTGATAGCCTGTTAATTTAATTTATAGTGTTGCTGAATCTCGATAGTCTTTCATAATGACTTGTATGTTGTGATGTCTAGTTTCTTTGAACCTACATGTCCATATTTCACATGCAAAACAGTTCATGTCAGGAGAAACATTGACTTCTCGGCTTATTTGGAATCCTGTGTGAGGACCAGGAGAGAATGCACAAAACCTCATCAATTCTCCTTTTAGGCTACTTTGTTTGTATAAAAGACTGGAGGTTTGGTTGGTTCATGGTAATTCCAAGGCAGGATTAGTCATTTGTGTGAAACGGTTCACCATGTTTGTAGTAATGAAGTAAAAGCTGAATTTAATGACTTATCAAATATCGGACAGTTAGCTTAAAGGAAGACACGGCAACAGCTATTCTGTGTCTGTCTGTGCCCAAAAGGTCTAAGCATTTTCTTCATAAGGGAAAAAAAGGGGGTCAAGAAACATGGTGGGGTTTGTATTTTCATTTAGCAATCACTTAAATGAGTCTTTTTTTGGGCTTTGACTGCTGTTATTACTAATTGATATGATTGGAGTGGGTATTCTGTAGTTGATACCCTATTGCACTGGGGAAATGTGATGAAAAATATAGAGAATGTATGAGGTGTTTTGGGTACTCCCGGTGTAAGATGATATGAATCTGGATGTATTTGCTGTGTAACTTAGAAATCATAGGAGAAAGTGTTTTCTCCCCAAATGTTCTGAAAATAGGATAATGTTTGGTATGCTATTTTGCTAGCTAACAAGATGAAAATGCATCTATTAACCAAGATTTGGATGAAGAAAAAGAGATTCAGATTTAAACTTTTTGTCAGCCTTTTCTCTTCTAGAAAGGAACCTGACTTTCTTTTTTGATACCTATTTGCAGTTTAGGACTATTACAATGATAATCTTTGTAGAAATATTAGGGGCTTGGGCCTAACTCAGCCCCAAAAGCTAGGTCAAGAGGTGAGGATTGCCCAAGCCTTTATAAGGTAGACCACATCTCAGTATTTATTTGACGTGGGATAGTTAACACGCCCCCTCACGCCCAGGCCCGAATATACGGGAAACAACCTGGAGCGTGAAAGTAGTATAGTGGGGAGAACAATTAATAGCGTAGGACCTAGCCTGCTCTCATACCATGTAGAAATATTAGGGGCTTGGGCCTAACTCAACTCCAAAAGCTAGCTCAAGAGGTCTTGTAAAGGCCACATCTCAGTATTTATTCGATGTGGGATAGTTAACAATCTTTTTTGTCTCTTTGTTAAATTTTTGGCTTTTGATCTTCTATTAGTCCCTGAAATTATTCATTATTCTCTCTCAGAGGATTGGAACTAGTGTGCAAGAGGAAGTGGAAACATCTGCATGTGATGCCACCGCAGGTAAATCTGGTACAGGTGCTACTTAATTCGGCCTTAATGTTTTGAATTTTATGTTTTGATATTAGTCATTTGGAGTGCAGATTTTGAATCTCAAGATACCGCATATGACGAGGATGAGGGGGAAACAACCGCATATGACATGTCAATGGCCTATGAAGATAACAAGTCTTTGAGATTCGGCCAAAAGAAGCAGAAACAGTTGACACATGCATATGGTGTGAGATCGTATGAAATAAGCCCTGGTGTACTGCCAGTGCATTGTGCTGAAAATAAAGTTGTGACACAACAGTGTGCTTTACCAGTAAAAAGGCCAGGTGGCAGTCTAAATGTGTCAATCCCAACTAAACGTGTTCGGACTGCTTCCAGAAGAGTTATCAGCCCTTTTAGTGCAGGAACATCTGGATATCTCCAGGAACCAAATAAAACAGATGCTTCAAGTGGTGATACGAACTCATTTCAGGATGATCAGAGCACTCTGCGTGGTGGATTGTTTGCTCCAAATAGTTTGGAAGTTGAGTCAGCTGGGGAGTTTGAGAAGCAATTACCATTTGACTCTGCAGAAGTATCAACAAAACATAAGAAGAAGAAGAAGAAGGCAGAGCATCTGGTATGCAATAACGTATTATTTTGAATATGTCTGGATTTAATTTTCTACTGGCGCAATTTTTACTTTCATCGGTGTTTTGTGGCAGTATGTTGCATACGAACCGAGATGGCAGGTCGAGTCCTCCTTTCAGAGTGATCAGGTGAATCACATTGCACATAGTTCCTTTTTGTAGCACAGAAGTGTAGGCAATAGCAATTGCAGTGCAGATGCATATAAGCTTTCCTTGAGGGGTGTTTACAGTCTATTTCCTTTGCAAACAGAAATCTTCTTGAGCCTAGAAAACTTATAAGCCACTGCTTTGGGATTAGGGGTGGCAAAATTGGCTATAACCCATGGGTTCAACCCAACCCAACTGGATTTGGGTTGAGTTGGGTTTAAAAAAATTTAATGGGTTGGGTTGGTTTTGGGTTCATATTGGGCTTGTAATGAGTTTTGAGTGCTTGACCCAAAATAAAATTTCAAATACCAATTTTTAATATTACTGGATATGGAATGTGAAGCTGTCGCCGAATAGTGCCTGGCTGGATTGAGCTGATAGGTATCCAGTGGATCTAGTGTATAAATGATGTGTAATTTTCGTTTGACTGATTGTTGCCGTGTTTGGATTGTTTTTTTGGGATGTGATTCCAGTTTCCATTTCTAGCTTTCCAATTTCGTGAAAACAAATGCAGCTTTAGTCTAAAAAATTAATTTCTTTTTCTTTTTTCTTTTTAAGGTGAAGATTGGAAAAAACAGCAGAAGCTTCTTTAGTGTAAACTTTTGTTTTTCTTAAGTTACTGGCTTATCAGTAGTAAATTAAAGTATTTGTTCTATTGAAGTATATAATATCTATTTTTGGAGCCTCGCTTTTTTTTTTTCCCCTTTTTTGTTTGATCTTCCTTTTTTTATTACATACATGGTAGGGAACTATGTAGACTTCACCTCTATGTAATTTATTTATTTATTAGTTGGTTTATGAAATCACATGCCACTGGAAAATATACGAAAGAAAAGCTAGAATAGACTTATTTTCTTATTTTCTCACTTCATGCGAGAAAACTGATTTAATTATATTATCTTTTTCTCCAAATTTTCTGTTTTTTTTTTCTTTTTCTAGTGGAAATGTATGTTTGAATATTCTCTATTAGAATTTGAAAGGTTAGATAAATATATTTAGATGTTTTAATTTATATGTATAATTAAAATAAAATAAATACACTCTTTTTTGGTTTAATAAATACACTCTCTTTGCTTTGGATCCACTTCAGTCCAACCCGACTTGACCCGCATCCAACCCATTTTGGACCCATATACTTGGACCCATTATATACCCAACCCAACCCAACCCAACCCAACCCACCCATTTGCGACCCCTATTTGGGATAATTGTGGCTAATAAGAACACCATTCTTTGGTATGCTGGTAAATGATTTGCAGAATGATGTATGTCATTTAAGTAAACACCGTGGAGTATTACGTTTTTAGTAGTTTACAGTCTAAAAGGGGTGTAGTTTGATTAATTCAATCCAAATGAATTGTCCATCCGTATATTCAACTCAACACTAAGGAGGCAGAATGAGATTGTATTATTTTTAAGTTGCCATGTGGCCTTTTAGGTTTTACTTTTTTCTTTCAGTAAATTATGTTCTCATATTTGTGATAAGTGTTAAATACTCTCTCTTACAGTTTCAGAGGGACCACTTGAAGAAGAGTCAACTTGAATCTAATGGCAGCAGTGGTAAAGCTTGTTCTCCTTCAGGCCGGTGGTGTTGTTCATTGTTGAATACATTCTTTATCATGTCTTACGTATTTAGTTCTTGTTTGTGAAGGTTTATTGGGTAAACCCATGATAAAGAAGCCGAAGACTATGCGGCAATCACAGGATAACTCTTTTGAGAATATTGCACCAAGTTCTGTTCCTTCTCCAGTGGCCTCCCAAATGAGTAACATGTCCAATCCCAATAAATTTATTAAAATGCTTGGCAGTCGGGATCGTGGTAGGAAACCAAAAGTTCTCAAGGTAAATTTGTACAGATTGCCATTCTGTGCTGCCCCCTTTTAACTTTTTGGTTGTTGATTCTTCATGGTGTGGTACAACCACTTTGTCTCTTGATTTCTATTAGATGCCTGCTGGGCAGCCAGGTTCAGGAAGTCCATGGACGCTCTTGGAGGACCAGGTTGATATATATTTATTTCATGCATATGCACACATTGAAGCACATGTCTTTTAAAATTTCAAATATAATTGTTTCCTAGTAATCGTCATATAAAAATTTTAATGAACTGTTTTAGGCACTTGTTGTGCTGGTACATGACATGGGCCCAAACTGGGAGCTTATCAGTGATGCTATCAACAGCACTTTGCTGTTCAAGGTAAGATTATTCTATATATTAATGGACATATTTCTTACTGGAGTTTTTCTTAATTCTGATCATGATTTATTTCCGACGAAATCTCTCTTGTTTTTTCTTTTTTCTTTTCTTCTTCATTTGGTTTGTTTTAAATATATACCTTTTAAGTATATTATATTATTTGTTCCATGGAACCAGTGCATATTTCGCAAAGCTAAAGAATGCAAGGAACGCCACAACTTTTTGATGGACAGAACTTCTGGTGATGGAGCGGATAGTGCAGAAGATTCTGGATTCTCTCAACCTTATCCTTCTACACTACCTGGCATTCCCAAGGTAAAATGCCTTTTTGCCTTGTTCTTGTTTGCTTGCGTAATGTGTACTAACTTCAGCACTTCATCAGTTAGTTTGATCTTATATGCAACATCCTATTTTACCATCACTATGACAACTGTTAGTATGATGTTGGTTCTGGGTGTCATACAGGGAAGTGCCAGACAGTTGTTTCAACGTTTGCAGGGGCCAATGGAAGAAGATACCCTCAAATCTCACTTTGAGAAGATAATCATTATTGGGCAGAAACAACATTATCGTAAAAATCAGGTAGCCTTGTCAAATTGTACGTGCAAATGACTTATGCCCATCTGTCTGATCTGATGCCTTGAGTATTTTTTATTATTTTCTGGTGACACTCTCTTAAATTGTTGGCTATTTTGGTACTTGGTTTCTCATCTACCCATCTCTGTGCTTTTTAGCTTTCTGAATATGTTTGTAGTCCTTTTTGTTGATTTTTGAAATAGTGTGCAGCAGATTTACTCCCCTTCGAGTTATAATTTGCATATTCCTATCATTGCATGTCCTACACATTATTTTGAGTACCTTGGTGGGTTTTGGAGTGTATGTTTTGGTTCGAGTTTCACATACACATATAGTTTTTCCTGGCCACGTTCGTTTCCTTTGAATGACTGCTAATAGGTTTGTTGTAGCGATTTGCAGTAAGTTTGTTTCCACCAATAAATATTCATAAAAAGACAGTAGCAGGCCTGTAAGACTCTCCAAGGCCATCATAAATGGCTGATAACAGGCAAAATGTATCTCTGCCTTGGGGGTTATTTTGGTCAATTCAATGATATGTGGAAAAATATGCTGTGAATCAAACATAGGAACCATTTATACAATTTAACTTAGGCCACTCTTTAAAGGGAATCAAGTGAGCTTCAAATGAACTATTGATACAGCTAATGTCCATTGGGCCAACTAAATACAACAAAAACATCAGCAGGAAACAAACATGGCCTTTACGGATTCCTTGGTTTAAGATTTTCTTTTTTCTATTTTTTTAATGCATTCTGTTGAGACGTGTTCCTGATTTTTAAGATTAAGGTTTTGTTCAAATTTTACATATCAATGTAGATATTTTCCATGGTTCTATGTGAAAGTGGGAGTTATATTTACTATTATGGAAGGTGTGAATATGTGCTGATCTTGAGTTCTTTGGAGGTAAGTCGATTGTGGTATTCCACTTGGGAAAACTTTTCTCTACTGAATTCAAGCTTAATGGGGTTTTCTCAAAATTATCTATGGTCGTTTTTCTGGGTTCTCTTCTATTATGCTATATCAAAGGCCATTTTCGCAGATAACCGCAAATGCTCAGATCATTTTAGATTAGTGTTTTAGTTTGATTTCTTCCTTTATCATTGACTAACTATTTCCATCATTTCATATATGCTTAAATTGATGGATCCAATAGTGGGCAGCATTGATTGATCCTTGTTTTGTTTAATTTCCTTGTGTTACAATATTTGTTTATTAACATGATTTCTTTTAAGAATGATAACCAGGATCCCAAACAACTCCAGCAACCTCATAGCTCTCACACAATTGCTCTTTCCCAAATTTGCCCAAATAACCTGAATGAAGGGCCTGTTTTAACGTAAGATATTCGATTGATTTCATCATGTGCATTTTGAAGTGGAAGTTTTATGGTTGAAATAGAATCTGCCTGTGCTTAACTGACTAATTGCTTTCTTTGCCCTTCCTCCAAATTCTTCAACACTTGCTCCTTTGAAGCCCGCTGGATCTGTGTGATTCCACCGGTGCTGGCCCTGATATACTTTCCCTTGCGTATCAAGGGCCACATTCTGGAGGATTACCCATTCCAAATCAGGGTAGTGTGACTCCAATGCATCCTGCATCTGGTGCCAGTTCTGTGTTGCAAGGATCCCCAAATATGATGCTTGGGAATAACTTTCCATCATCGCCAGGCTCTCTCAATCCCTCTGTCAGGTAGTGGGCTGTTAAGGGAGAAAACTAGCTTTCAGTTCTGCTGTTATTTCTTAATAGGGACATGTCTTTTTGCTTGCCTTTTAGTAGGGATGGTAGATATGGCGCTACTAGATCTGCATCATTATCAACTGATGAACAACAGAGGTTGCAACAGTTTAATCAAATGATATCCAGTAGAAATGTACCACAAGTTAATATCTCCGTTCCTGGAGCTCTTCCAGGAACTGAGAGTGGTGGTCGTATTCTTCCTGGGGGCAACAGCATGGGTTTAGTTTGTGGCGTCAATAGAAGCATGCCAATGGCTAGACCTGGGTTCCAAGGCATGGTTTCGTCATCTATTGTAAATTCTGGGACCATGATCTCCCCTGGTATGTCGTCAGCAAATGCGCACGCTGGAGTAGGCTCTGGTCAAGGAAGCTCAATGTTGAGACCTCGTGAAGCTATGCATATGATGCGGGTATGCTATTTATTATTTCTGATCTTGTTTCTGTTAACTGACCATTGTGTCTTTAAGTTTTGAAATTGTTATTGGGGAGGAGAAGCACTACCATAATTTATATTAACTGCCCTAGTGAGACAAATATAACCATACTTTACATTTTCAGCATGCACGTTTGTAGTCTTTATTGTTTTTCCCCGTCTGTTGTGCAGCTTTCCCATGCAACCTGAATGTTCTGTTGTCCCACTTTGGTGCTAAGTTTTTGCTTCTACCAAAATATATATTCACTGCCATGGTGAGACTAATAGACTTTTCCCTTACCAAAAGAATTATTATGAGGGTCTACAACAAGATCAACAAATAAGAGAATTTATGAAAAATTATGTACAAAAGAATATGAGAATATCCTCCAGCGCCCATATGGAGATTCAAAAAAATTTGTTAACTGTCCCACATCGACTAAATACCAAGTTGTGGTTTGATTGATAATGGTTTGGGCGACCCTCACTTCATGAGCTAGCTTTTGGAGTTGAATTAGGGCCCAAACCCCTAATTTTTCTATAGAATTGCTTCCAGGTCAGTCTTTCGGTATTAATTCGTCACACTATTGCTGTGCCTATGCAGTTGGAGTATCCTATTGATAGAATTTACTTTATTAGCGTATTTGTGGTTCTTATTCTATTCTATCTGCAACAGTAAGTTTTGCTTTGACAGTAGTCATGGAGGAACCATGATAAATTGAGGTTTGACAGTTCGTCGAGCAGTCCTGCGGGCAGCCTCATCACATTTGCTGCGTGGGGTGTGTGTGTGTGTGCGCTCTTAATGCGGACTATTATAGCTGACAGATAGTATGTGGTTTCAACTTTTTCCTATTATATAGGCTTTGAATTGAAATTTTGCATGAGTGCAGGAAGTTGTCATCTTAATCCAAAACAAAGTAAAATGCATTCTTTGTTAAAATACCACATGAAATTTACTTTCCAAAGGTTTATCTTGTCTTGCTCTTTAATGGCAGAGTTGGGTTTTCAGATTCCGAAATATTTGCGTTCTTTGCATCCGTATATTTAAAATTTCATCTGTCTGTACCTTTAAATAACATATAATTATCGGGTTTTGTAGCCCGGCCTGAGTCAGGAGTCACAGAGGCAAATGATGGTCCCTGACCTTCAGATGCAGGTCTCACCAGGAAAGAGCCAAGGAGTGTCACATTTTGGTGGGTTAAGTTCCCCCTTTCCTAACCAGACTGCTTCACCGCCAGTGTCTTCATACTCTCTCCATCATCAGCCGGCCCATCCAATATCTCCACAACAGCCTCAAGTTCATAGTCCTCGCCATCCTCATTTTCAAGGACCGGCTAATCACGCCTCTGGCCCCCAGCAGCAAGCGTATGCCATTCGCTCAGCTAAAGAGAGGCAGCAACATCGTTTTCTGCAGCATCAGTCACAACAACAGCTACAGCAACCACAATTTGCTTCATCTAGTTCTACTATGCCACATGTACAGTCACAGCATCAACTTCCCATTTCGTCTCTGGGTCATAATAGCGCACAAGTTCAACCCCAAACTGGTTCTCCAGCAGCATCACTCTCTCCTTTGGCGCCAGCTTCACTGAATTCGGTGCCTCAGCATCAGCAGAAGCATCAAACACCAACTCAGGGAGTTGTAAGGAATGCACAAGTGGGTGGCAGTGGGTTAACAAACCAGACTGGCAAGCAAAGACAAAGGCAGCAACAACAGTTCTCGCAAGCTAACAGGCAACATCCTCAGCAGCGTCAGCTGCCACAAGCTCAACAGCCAACTAAAGCTGCAAAGGGAGTCGGGAGAGGGAACCTGATGATGCATCAGAACATCCCAATTGATCCCTCCCTGGTAAATGGAGTTTCTTCAAATCCAGGGAATCAGTGTATGGAGAAAGGAGAAGCAGCCACACAATTATTGCAGAGTCAGGGATTATATACCGGTTCAGTGCTAAATGCTGTGCAACCATCAAGGCAATACGTGTCTCCACAATCATCTAATCAGTCCCTGCCTCAGCAAAAAGTTTATTCTGGCCAAGCTGCCTCATCAATGAAACATCTGCATCAAATGACTTCAAATTCTGATAATAGCAGTCAAAATCATGCTCCAAGCCATCAGTCTGTTTCATCGTTGCCTGATGCTGGTTCAAACAACCAACAGGCACTGTCTCACCAAAAGTCAGGGAATCAAAATCAACCAACTCTTCAGAGAGTGGTTCAACCGAATCGCCTGAAAAGTTCGGACCTGTTGAATAAACCACGTGACAGAGATTCTGATACTGATCAACAACGAACAAGCAGCTCCAAGGAGACGGATATGATGACAACTTTGCCTCAGGCCACTAATAATGCAACTAATGTTGTCTCTTCGGCCGGTGCTCATCAGTGGCATGCTTCGGAACCATTACCAGATCCAAATGCTTTAAATTCATCAAGAAGTTCAAGCTCCTTGGCATCAATGCCCTCAAATTCTAGTGAGTCTGCCCATCAGGTGGGACAAGGGCTTAGCCAGAGACCATCATCAGCAAGCTTTCCTTCTATTAGGCATGATGTTAGTACACAATGGAAGCACCAGCCATCACAACTACAACAGCCTAACTCACCAGTGCCTCAGCCTCAGCAGCACCAGCAGCTGTTGCCACCACTGCATTCTCAGCAGCAGGCACAGCTTCTCCAAGCGGGGAATGGCAATTTGTATGGTAGGTCTGGTGACAATAGATTGGAATGAAGGCCACCCAACAGCTTGTGCAGTAATGATTGTTCCTGCCCACGCCTGTTTAGCATACTCTCGAGACATCATTGTACAGGTTGGTCATATCTGATTATTTAGATGTAGGTGCGATTTTAGTTGACTTTCATGGAATGCTAGTACTTTGTTAAGGCTCTTTACGTGCTTAACTAATCCCAAACTTTGAAAATTATCCACTAAATAGTTCTCAGTCCTCGAAACTAACATACACACACGCGCCAATATTTTCTATTTCCAGTTTCACTCACCCCAGTTTGGCTACTATCCCATGCTACTTCCTTTTTGGTTTTTCATTTGTATGTCTTGTGAATTATTCCCTCCTTAATTGGTGAATTGCTATGCTAATTATGACACATTCTATTTTTTAATTGAAGCTCATGGTTCTGCATGGAGCACTGAAAGACGACATTTTGAATCAAGAGTTCTCTTCAAATTGTCAGGAGACACTTCGCGGTTCGAATTTTTTTGGGAATGTTGTACATTAGGATTGCCCTAGAGCTTCGGGAAGATGGAGACAGATAGTAGAGGTAGGTGTACAGTGTCTCATCTCTCCTTTTCTTAACTTTTTCTTTATGCCCCTCGTTTTCCTTGTCGGTTAGGGGCCATATTTGTTCTCACGTTCATAGCTCAGTCATGTATTATTGCCCCATATGTGAAGGGGTTTAGTTCTCATTGTTATGGCCGAAGGCTGTGGAAATTTTTGTGAATATTAGTCTTCTTGTGTATACTCTAGGTAGCATTTGTTAAAATAGTGATCGTCCACGCTTCCTGAGCCTCAATAACTTCTGTATATTGTTGTTGTATGTTGTCAAAGACTCGGAAAATGAAAAAAAACCAAAAAAAAAAAATCAAAAGCTCTACCCGCCCTTTCTATTTAATCTCAGAAACACTAGTAGTTGTGTTTCGTATTTGTCTAACACGTACTTTGTTCGTTGCATTAATGCCTTGTTTTATAAGGTTCAAATGTGGGAGTTATGGTGTAAATTTTGTAGCTTAGCACATTTGTGATACTGCTCACTGCTAAAAATGCATGTCCTATATTTTACTGATAATAAGAGAATACATCAGAAGTACTTCATGCAGCCATATTATGGGGATTCAAAATGTGTTGTCTTTGTACTATGTATGAAGCTAATATGCCATTGGGCTCGTAGTCTAGTGATGGGGGTTTGAATCTGATACTATTGAGGTTTTGAATTCGAATTCTCTTTCCCTTCCCTTTTTGGTGAGTGTGTGTGTATGCATGAAACGACTATGCTAGCCAAACAAAAATGAAATTTATACGTTTTGTAAGCACATATTATTTTTATTTGTGTTTTATCCATTTTATATATTTTATATACATAATACGTGGGTAGATTTTTCATATTAAGATGGAGGAGTTAAGTGGAATTTATTATAATATAAGGGGATAAAATGCTAAATAAGTATAGTTCAAAGAAGTTAAAAGTGTTTTTTTTGGCCCTATTTTTTTTTATTGTGGTAATATTTTGGAAATAAACTCAAATTTTCGTCAGAAATAATTCCCGTGCACTCTGGTCAATATTTGTCAACGACTTTTGTATATTGTTGTCGTATGTTGTCAAAGAGTCGAAAAATCACCAATATATATATATATATATATATATATCTATATAATTGGATTAACCTATTAAATAAAACCAAATAAATAAAACCCGACACTCCAGCAAAAAAAAATAAAAATAAAAATTTGGAGAGCTAGTTTCAAGACTCAAGAAATTATAAATCCTTCTGGATAAAAGCTCAATTTACGATATCTAGCTTTCAAGACTCCAAAAATTTTCTAAATTGAACTAGAGATTAAGATTTCCCCATGGACTGAAGCAAGAAAAGTGTCCCCATAGATATGGGCATGACATGAAATTTCCCCGACGTGCGATGAATGCCCAAATCTCTCAGCTTGAAACTCAAATCATTGTTTTCGTAACAACAATCATAGGCAAACATTCTCTCATCTCGAGATCTATCAAGTATAATACTGCCAGCCTTGGTCGTCGCAAGAACTCTCTTACATCTATCTTTTTGAAGAACAACACTGTCGAGAGCAAACCATTCCGATTCCTTGTATACGTAAGGCCACACGGTTATATCTTTATCGGTCTTAACTCTCAAGAAAGCAAGAAAGCCATTGATCACAGCAAGCTTGGACATAACTTGGCGATTCCTCCTCCATCGCATCCAGTTGTTGTCCGTCTGCATTGACAGCGGCGACGCCTGAATCTCCTCGAATCTTTCCTCCTCCACGTCGAACCTCAGAACCGCACCGTCATATTCAGACACCCAATGAATGCACCCTTTAAAGAACATCGGGGAAGCCCAGTAAATCCAGCGGAAAGATCCGCGAACCTCGAGCTTTCTCCACTCATCCACAGCCAACGAATAGATCTCCATTTGGATGTCGTTCGATCGGTCATCAGATTGTTTCGTCATCCTTATGACCCTGTAGTCACCGCTCCGGCCGGTGAACCCGAATCCCATAAGGACATCATCTGGATGATTGATACTGGATTTCGAACTGTCCGGAGCTTTTTTCAGAGTTCCAATCAAGGGATTCCATATGTATATGGCTGATTTGGTCTTCAAGCAGATCAAGCCCTCACAAACCCCGACAATTTTGTATTCGCTCAATGGGAGCTGGGCCAAGCCGTAAGCTGCGTCTCTTGTTGACAAGGTGCAATCTTGAGAATCTTTCCAACGTTGTTCAGACAAGTAAATGAGATGGAAACATGAATTTTTGTTGTTGTTGTTATCATTATGTATTGTCCAATGATGATTATGATGGATCAATACAAAATCGGAGCTCGTGATCATAGCCTTCCATGATTTGGAGACACAAGTAAACCTCAACAAGCTCTTTACGGGTAATTTGTAAAGTATTGAGAAGATTATACCGTCGGAAATATACCTCTGCTGCTTGGTGGGCTTCTTCATCTTCTTCTTCGCCATCTTAGGGTTTCAGTTTATGAGAAATTGATACAGGTTTAATTGCAATTTTCGTCCTATACCTATTTGTATATGGAGGAGACTAACAGAGAGAATTTTTTGTTTTTTACCCCTATTTTTAGGGCTTAGGGTTACCGTAATAACAAGATAACTTTTGCATTAAATAATCAGAATTTTATTTTTGTTAGGTTACTTGTTATATGCTTTTTATACATAGTGATTTATTATTTTTTAGCAAACTTAAGAAATAAGATTGGGCAATAATTAAATTTAATTGATTTTTATGTGGGAATTAACAAGGAAGCCAAATTGGATATAGAACTAAGTACTTAAACAAAGTGTAGATCATTAATATTGGTAAGCCAGTAACCAAATTTACTATCGAATTGCATTAATTCCTAAAATACCTTCTAAACAATGTATTTTACTGAATCCCTATTTCACCCTTTTTCTAATCTATCATTGAATTTGTAGAAATTTTTTAGGGCTCGTTTGGATGGGTTTAAAAAAAAGTACTTCTCGAATGGTACTTTTAATAGCAGAGTTTTTTTTTTTTAAAGCCAAGTAATTTTATATTTGGATACAGTAATTAAAAGTGTTTGTATTTGAAATTAACTACTTGGGTAGCTTCTGAAAAAAGTCCTTTTTGCCTTTTTTTTTTTTCCTGGCTTCTGCTTGTTTTCAAAAGCTCATCCAAACTCAATTTTTTTTTTCTTCGAAGTGTTTTTTTTCAAAAAATAAGTGCTTTTTCTTGAAAAAAAAGCCCATTCAAATGAGTTCTTAATCCTTATTTCATTAATCATGTCTTCCAATATGGAAGTGGAAAAGAGTCCCAACTTTCTTTTCCTTCATTAATTATTTCTCCTCTTAAATCTTTACAAATGAAACCTTTTTTCAACTTAGTTGGGGTGCAACAGAAGTGATCGAGATTTTTGGGAATGGGATTTATTTTGTTAGAAATTTGACAAATCACACCAATAATATAAATGGCAAAAATAACGTACGGAAAAGAAAAACAACATAGTGATTTGACATGGTTGGACAAAAAATGCCTTTCAATTAAATGAGTTTGCAACAATTTAATGCAACTCCATTATTGCTGCAATTGCAACAATACCCATGCCAAAAATAACGTGCATCAACCAAAAAAAAAAAAAAAACACAATGATTTTACGTGGTTCGGCAAAAACCGCCCCACAATTGAATGAGTTTGCAACAATGTAATGCAACTCCATTATTGACGCAATGGCAACAATACCCACGCAGGCAATTCAATGCTTCTTTTTTTTTTTTGCTTTGTTTTATTATTTATTTGATTAACAAACATTACATAATAGGGGACACCCACCTAAGCAATTCAATGCTTCTTTTTTTTCTTTTTTGTTTTATTATTTTTTTATTTATTTAATTAACAAATATTAAATAATAGGGGAGACCTACCCACAATATGAGTGTCACTATTTCAACAATTAACAAGCATTAAATAATAGGGGAGACCCACCCACAATATTAGTAGCACTATTTCAACAATTCTCTCCATTCAATTCATGTATGGGACTCAACCAAGCTCGTCTTGGTCTTCATATAATATCTCCATCTTCACCGTAGACAGGTGTAGCACTACCATTACCATCTTTATTACCATCCTCCTCATTTCTACGTGGACTTCTTTTAACGTGACCTACCTCACCATACTAGTCATAGCATTTCACGCCCTTTTCCTTGGTCATTGAACTTGACCCACTTTAGCAAGTCCACCACCAGATTTCCTCCCTTTTCGATTCAATCCCCGAGCAACCAAAGCCGAGTCATTCCCCATATTCTGGTTTGCACTCTTTTGTTTTTCATGAGACAATAGTGTTGCTTTCACTTGCTCCAGGTCAATTGTATCATTTCTGTATGACAACTTTGTCACTAGATTATCATACAAGTGAGGAAGCGAGGTAAGCAGTAAAAGACTATATCTTCTTTTTCTATTTTAACATGAACTTTTCAAAATTGATCCGCCAGCCCATTAAACTAGTTCATGTGATCCATCAGACTATCACCCACCTGCATCTTAAATTTATGTAGTTGTCGGTTGGGAGGCTACTTTGCGGACAAAGTTTTTCCGAGATACAATTTCTCTAATTTTGCCCACAATTTTGGTGCTGAGTCTTCAGAATTATCATCTACAACATTATTGATAATGTTGTCCGTAATCTAGAGTCAGAATCATGCTAACACAGCGCAATTCCAAATCTTCCCATTCTGAATCTTTGACATTTGCCGGTTTAGTCTCTTTTCCCTTCAATGCCACAGCTAGGCCCTGTGGAGTTAAGGCATTCTTACCCTTCTTTGCCAAAGAGTGAAATTTCCTTTGCCGTCATATTGTTGGGGCGCAGCGGAAGCAATCAGGATTTTCGGGACTGAAATTTATTTTATTAGGAATTTCCGCAAATCACACCAACAATATAAATGGCAAATATAACGCATGGCAATGATAAACAATACAGTGATTTGACGTGGTTCGACAAAACCGCCTAAGTCCACGAGAGTTTCCTCTCTTCCACTATAAGAGAAATTTTATTATCGTACAAAATACACCTTGAGTTTCATCCCCAACCCACTCTCCATGGAGCCCAAAGAACACTCTCCGAACCCCAACAAAACGATACAACAAGTATCTCTCGCACACTCCTCCGGTTGTCACTTGTTCTGTCCCTATTATCTAAACCGAGTTGCACGGACTTTGGGTTTGCACTGTCTAATTTTACAGACCTGTTTCGGTTAAATCAATGTTAATTGTATGGTTGAGTGTTTACACTATACAGTTAACTTATAATTGATGTATAATTTAAAGAAAGGGATCTATCACTTTATAAATGCAGAATACTTATCATATAATTTATTGAATTTAACTAAACCAATTAGAGTAGGGATTTTACTGGAAAGCAAAATACCTAATTTTAAGCATACGAGATCTTCTATTTCAAACCATGTTTCATCTTCTATTTCAATCCATGGATATACGTCAAGTGTAAAGATATAAAATAAAGTGTATAATTACGGAAGTGACTTAATACATATGACATTAATGTGAATTATGGAATATGAGATAGAAACATTATTTTGGAATAGAGGATCAGATTTGAATTTTAGGAAGTTGGCATCCTAATATAAAATTCTGATTATTTAATGCACTCGTATCTTGTTTGGTCTCACAACTATAACCCTAAACCCCAAGAAAAAGGGTTCTCCACATATATATATATATGAATTTGCAAATGAGGCGCTAAAAGAAAACGACGATTATGGCGGTGACGCGAAGCAAGCAGATGAAGAAGCCCACCAAGCAGCAGAGGTATCTTACAGATGATATTGTCTTCTCAATACTTCACAAATTACCCGTAAAGAGTTAAGGTTTACCTCTGTCTCAAAATCATGGAAAGCCATGATTACAAGCTCTGATTTTGAATCCGCCAATCTCAAACATCATCAGATGATTAATACCGATAACAAAAATTCGTGTTGTGATAATCTCCTGATTTACATGCCGTATGATGATTGGAGAGCTCGGCAAGTTTGCACCTTTGCAAGCGTGAGCAACGCCGCGCCGCCGCACGAGGTGGTCCTCCCGTTGGATGGCCGCTACGAAGTCATCGGGGTCTGTGAGGGCTTGGTCTGCTTGAAGAAGCGATCCCATATATACATATGGAATCCTTTGGTCAAACACCTGAAAAAGGTTCCCCCGGCAGGACGAGGAATAGAGAGGAAGAGGTCAATCTACGACACGCTTCTCGGATTCGGGTTCGCCCAGCGGAGCGGCGATTACAGGGTCGTGAAGATAGTCTACAAACATTACTGTTTGTTTCTGTCCCAGGTGCAGATCTATTCATTGGCAGCCAATTCGTGGAGAACTATTGATGCTAATTATGTTGAGACCGATGGTGTGGAAGCCCGATTTACTTTATTTACTTCGAAGGTTTTTTTCGAAGGATCCATTTATTGGTTGGCCACATTTGTGGTTTTGAGTTTCGACGTGGAGGAGGAAAAATTCAGAGTGAATGCGCGGCCGCCGCGTGCACGACAGGCGGAGCTCGTGGTGGCCAATGGATCTCTCGTTTTGTTGGAATTTTCATTTGGAGGTTGGGGCGCATCGCGATGGCTATACAACGAGGGACCATTGCAATTGCTGCAGGGCAACGCGTGGATATTTAACAAGGAATCATTGGAATCGCCGTGGAGCGACGCTCAAAGCGTTGTTTTTCCTAAAAGTCTCAAGAAAAATAAGCAAACGTTGAAGACGATGATGATCAAGGATGGCTACATTGTACTTCTAAGGCCTCGAGACCAGAGGCTTTTCGTCTATCGTTATGATGGCATCGTGGGATTTACGTTGAGAGAGGTCGAAATCTATCGTACGTCGGAACGTTTTCATCTTGTTTCGATGACTACGGAGACCCTTTCTTTGTTGGGTCGTCAAAAAAAGAATGGAAAACCTGCAAGAGTCAAGAGTTGAAGACAAAGTGCTATTAGGGATTCTTCACAAGAATATTAATTATTATTTTTGATCGTGTGTTAGGTAATTAATCTTTTATTATAACAATGTTACAAGTTTTTGAATTTTTTTTATTATTTGCTTATTTCTTTAGTATAGGGTGTTTTTTGTGGGGGGTTAAAATGTAATAAATTCATGATTTTTACCCCACTTTAACACCGATGTGAGAGTCACATGCTCATTCCGTTAACAATTTGACGTTAAATTAGTTATGGGACAGACATTGAGAATGTTTTTAAATTATGAGACATCATTGAAGAAATTCGTAATTGATGGGACAACTAAAAACGAAAAAAAAAAAGAGCTAAATTTTGGGACAAACTTGATATTTTTTCCTTTTTTTAGTGTATATAAATTTTATAAGCAGTTAACTTATCTAGTTACTCTTTTCATTTCACATATTAATTTTTTGAATTCTTTTTGAGAGTTTAGTTTATATTATCAAATGTTGCATCATGAACTACGTACAACTTTATTGACTAAATATCTAGAGAGTGATCGCATATATGGAGGTGTAGAAAAAGAAGATCAACTTTTTATATGTATATGTGAAATTGTCTGTCTAGAATTTTTAGTAGAAACAGTATTTAAAGATTCTTAGCTTAAATTACGGAATTTGCTTAACTATAATTTAGCTTAATTGAAAGTTGTAATTGCGACATTAAAGAAAAAAATTGTCATCTTATGTAAAAATCTTGCAATCAATGTAAAGTTATGAAACAATAAGTTATGAAAATTTTAATAATAATGTTATAATGAAAATTTTCCATTTAATAGTAAGGTAAATCAATACAAAACTTCATGGTTAGCAAATAAAACAATTAAAGAGAAAATATATACTTTTCTTTTTTGGAAAAAAGATGATTATAACTAACATGAGCTAGCATAATTTTGCATTAAAATTGACTCTTCACTTATTCAATAAGTTTAACAATTTCTTAACCTTAAATATTTAAAATATTTTATGTTTTAATTATTTAAAATTTCTCTATTATTTCCTCTTAAATTTTCCTATATTATATTGTTAATGATCAATTATAAATTTATAGCCTTTAATAGGCTATAACTTACAATTATATATATATATATATATAATTTTTTTCTTAATATATATATATATATATGTGTATACGGTTTAGGTCGAGTTGAATCAGGTTGGTTCGAGTTGTCAATAAATCCATAAAAGATTCGGATTGTTCAGGTAACCTACGACTTAACCCAATCCAACCAACTTTTCTCGGGTTGTTTTCGGGTTCAATTAATTTTTGTCCACTATGATCCAACTAAAACTCAATTCAATCCGTCCAATTGCCACCTCTAGTTGCAATTGCAGTAATAATGGAGCTGCATTAAAGTGCTGCAAACCCATTCAATTGAAAGGCAATTTTTGCCGAACTACATAAAATCATTGTGTTGTTTTTAATTGTTGTATGTTATTTTTGTCATTTATATTGTTAGTGTAATTTATTGAAATTCTTAATAAAATCTATTTCAATCCCGAAAACTGCGGTCGCGTCCGTTGCGCCCCAACAAAGTTGACAAAAAGTTTCGTTTATAAAGATTTAAAAGGAGGAATAATTAATGAAGCAAAAGAAAGTTGATACTCTTTTGCGCTTCCATACTAGACGATATGATTGAAACAAGTATTAAAAAATTTCTGCAAATTCAATGATGGATTAGAAAAAGGGTAAAATAGGGATTCAGTAAAATATATTGTTTATCTAGAAGGTATTTTAGGAATTAATGCAATTCGATAGTAAATTTGGTTACTGGCTTACCAATATTAATGATCTCTACTTTGTTTAAGTACGTAGTTCTATATCCAATTTGGCTTCCTTGTTAATTCACACATACAAATCAATTAAATTTAATTATTGCTCAATCTTATTTCTTAATTTTGCTAAAAAAATAATAGAGATAATTCTCATTTTCGTCCGTTAATTTGGGAGTGTATTTTTTTTCCCGTTAAGTATGCCATCTGTAATTTTGGTTTTATATGTTATTTTAAACATGTTGCAATTTCAGTCCGATTAACCGGAATCCAATGAAATCTGCTGATGTGGTGTCACGTCAGTAGATTTCATTGGCGAAATCGGACTGAAATTGGAATATGTTTAAAACACATAAGATCAAAATTGCAGCGAAATCGGACTGAAATTAGAATATATTTAAAACATATAAGATCAAAATTGCAAAATAAATACTTAACAGGTAAAAAATATATACCCCTAACACAACGAATGAAAATGACAATGTATAAAAAGCATATAATATTAGGAAGTCGGCGTGTTCAAGAAACCTAACAAACATAAACTTCTGATTATTTAATGCAAACGTTATCTTGTTAATTATGGTAACCCTAAGCCCTAAAAATAAGAAAGGAAAAAAAATTGTTTTCTCTCTGTTAGTCTCCTCCATATATATAAATAGGTACATCACGAAAATTGCAATTAAACCTATATAATTTTGCCAAACAAGTGCAGAAGGTATTATTTTTCTCATAAACTGAAACCCTAAGATTGCGAAGAAGAAGACGAAGCAGCCCACGAAGCAGCCGAGGTATATTTCCGATGGTATAATCTTCTCAATACTTTACAAATTACCCGTAACGAGTTTGTTGAGGTTTACTTGTGTCTCCAAATCATGGAGGGCTATGATCACAAGCTCCAATTTTATATCGGTCCATGGTAATCATCATTGGACAATTCATAATAACAACAACGACAACAACAAAAACACACGTTCCCATCTCGTTTACTTTCCTAGACAAAATTGGAAAGATTTTCAAGATCGTACATTGTCAACAAGAGACGCATCTTGCGGCTTGGCCCAGCTCCCATTTAGGGAATACGATATTGTCGGGGTTTGTGAGGGCTTGATCTGCTTGAAGGCTGAGTCATATACCTACTGAATCCTTTGATTGGAATCCTGAAATATATTACGGCCAGGTTAGACTCCATTATTAATCCTCCACATACCATCCTTCTGGGATTCGGGTTCACCAGCCGGAGCCGTGATTACAGGGTCATAAAGATGACTATGAAATACCTTGATTTTAGCGTCATCGGCGACATTCAAATGGAGATCTACTCGTTGGCTGCGAATGAGTGGAGAAAGCGTGAGATTCGCTGAGCTTTCCGGGGGCTTAATTGGGTTTTGTCGGTGTTCATTAAAAGGTGTATTTATTGGGTGCGTGCAAATGTCAGATTGGTTTTGAGGTTCGACGTGCAGGAGGAAAGATTTGAGGAAATTCAGGGGCCGCCGCGGTTAGAGCACATAGAGGACTTTTGTTCGGGACAGACTAGGAGTGGCCTATTCATGTCTGGGCTTGCTGTGATCGATGGCTTTCTTGCTTTCTTGAGAGTTGAGAACAATTATAACGTTGTAACCGTGTGGCCTTGTATATATAAGGAATCGAAATGGTTTGCTCTTGACAATGTTGTTCTCCCAATAGATAGCGATAAGCGAGCTCTGGCTACAACCGTGGCCGGCAGTATTATACTTGATAGACCTCGGGATAAGAGGATGTTTGCCTATGATTGTTCTTGCGACGGCAATGGTTTGAGTTTTAAGTTAAGAGATTTGGGCATTCACCGCACGTCGTACGAATTTCATGTCATCCCCATGTCTGTGGGGACACTTTTCTTACTATAGTTCGTGGGGAAATCTTAATCTCGAGTTTGATTTGAGTTGACTGTAGTGTCATTGTTGATTAGGTTTTCAATTTAGAATTTTTTTCGAGTCGGGGCAATTTCATGAAATTATAGTTTAAATCTGACTCAATCAAATTAGTGATTAGTGTTAATCACGATGAGTGTTTATATTTGCTATATAATTGGTCGATAATTTAGGATGTCACATGATTTATTGGGTTCAGCCAAACTAGAGATATGAGTTGGGTTAAGCCAAACTAGGGATATGAGATGCCGTCTATTTGAGTATATGCACAATTGGTGTATTAATCGTTAGATTTATAAATGATGACGTCAAAAAGTAAAATTATAACATCATTATGTTCAATTCAATGATGTATGCACCAGTTGGACATATACCCAAGTAGGTGATATCTCATATTTCCAAATGAGGCCTGAGGTAGAATTTTTCCAATTTCATGTTATATTTTCTTACTACAAGCGGGAGAATCTTAATCGAGCTTGACCATATAATTGTTGATTGTGTTTTCAATTTAGAATTTTTCAGAGTTTTGAAGCTAGATATCGTAAATTAATTATTAGCTTTTACTCATAAGGATTTACTATCTCTATTTCACTATATCTATCGTTTAAATATTTTTTTTTGCACATATTAAGAAGAAATTAAGAGTGTATTATAGTTGATAAATTTACCTTCATTAATAATTCATTGAAAATATCCTAAACATTAATCACACATTGAAACTTCCACCAATTTGCATTTAGAATCCACAAATTTGAAAATTACAATGCTCATATGACCTTATAAGTGTTCAATCTAGTGGTATTCAAGACTGTGAGTCGGTGCAAAAGTGTTTCAAATGTTTGAAATGAATAATAATTTTTGAAAACCAAGGTAATAATTAGAGAGGTCAAAGAGCTAATTTATGCGGGGGCAAAGTTGAAAAAAGTCATTAAATATTGCCTTCTTTTTATAAAATGATAAATATTTTGAAATAAAAATAAAATATTAAAATGATAGATATTGCGAAACAAAGGTGGTATGTCACCACCCATAGGTATGATTTGTTATCCAATCAATTGATTAAATAAATATTGGGCCCTTCCCTTTTTATGACCCTGATATTTTACAAACAGACAATAAATTAGCTTGGTAAAAACATTTTAAAAACTTATTCCTTCAGTCTTAGCAAGCATGTATATGCATGGATTGACTTTCGTGACTTCTCTATTGTTCTCAAGAGGAAAATTATTGATCACTAGCCAACGAATAATAGGATAACGAGTCATTGGATTAATCAATCATCAGTCAATCCTATATAGTTGTAGTAAAATAGTTTAATATCTGCAAAATTTTAGATACATTAATATTTTTGCCGTTTATAATGTTGGTTGAAATTTAAGAAGAAAAAGCAAATAAAAAGATTTGCATATCGTAAGCATTTGTAACAAAATGTTACTCACAAATTCTAAATATTGATTTTTTTTTCCAAAAAAAATCTGCAAATTATTTCGTCCGCAAATATAGGTTTGCAAAAAAATTAAAATTAAGAACCATTTCCGATGGAATAATCGTTGCAAATTACTTATTGATTTTGCGACAAAATTTGCATCAATTCTTTAATTTCTTTGTTTTTCTTAAGGAAAAAAATGATGTTACATTATATGTCACGAACTCCCGTCGCAAAAACTTTCAGATTCAATTTTTTTTTTTTTTACTAAAACAAAAAAGTTGTTTAATATCTGTTTTTGACGGACTTTCTGTCACAAAAATGTTTAATTTCCCCAATCAAATTAGTTTTTATATTTGCAATGGATTATGCATCGCAAACACTTATTGAAAAATAAATAAATTAGTTAATTAAATAGTCTCATTCTTATGCTAATTGTGACGTATTTTTTTCGCTGAAGCTCTACGAAGTAAAACTAAATAAATAAAACCCAAACGCTCCAACAAGAAATCCTTTATGAGTGAAAGCTGACAATTAGTTTTCATTATATCTTCCAGAATTTTCCATTGAAGATGATCAATTGAGATCCAACTCCAAACCTAGAAATCTCAGATCGTTTAGCCCTAGATACCATGCAATGATCTAGAGAGGAAATATGTAGGGAACAAATTTCATTCTCGTTATTCTGCTTACTATACACGGTAAATTCCCTATTTTGGAAGAGATCAACTACCCTCCTCAACTGAATGATAAGACAAAAACGTAAAATAAAATACAACTAGAAAATAAGTGTGCTAACTTGCAAAATTAGGAAAAGCTAAAATGCGACTTC
Source organism: Petrea volubilis (assembly GCA_026212405.1). Lineage (NCBI taxonomy): Eukaryota > Viridiplantae > Streptophyta > Magnoliopsida > Lamiales > Verbenaceae > Petrea > Petrea volubilis. The sequence goes on along the minus strand of CM047880.1, from coordinate 1,194,368 downwards.
AACCTCTAACTAACAAACCAGAAAGAGAACTATAACTGTATAAATGTTTACAATTTCTTCATTATATATTCCACCCTAAAAATAAAAAAATGAAACCACACAATAAAAAATGATTCCTGGAATGTTGCTAAACTGGGTCGAGTTGCAAAAGATGAAATATTCATGGGATGCTGCTTGTGAGGTTCTTTCTAATTTTTGCTTGTGAAGTGCAAAAGTTGTTAATGAATGCATGCTAAGTATTTTGGTTATGGGGGTCATTGTAAGTTTTGAAAATTTTCAGGGGGGTCGGTATTATTTCAAGGCAACTGGCAAGGGGGTAAGTGTAATTGTTTTTACTCCAAATGCTGAAGTTAACGGCTAAGTGACGCGCACGTAAGATTGCCGCTAAAAATTGTTTATTTTTAAATATTATGGGATTAACTGTATTACAAGGGTAATGAATGAGATTTAAATTAAACCAATGCTAATTTATGAGACCACAAATTATACTTTCTCCATTTTGTGACATGCCAACTAAGATTGCATTTGGTTGGATTTATGGGTGTGATTGTATGAGTATCACACCCATAAATATGTTTGCTATATCGTTTTTTGCCCATTCATAAAGTTTATGTCTAATTTCTTATCTATTAACTTATTGGATCGTCCATACTACAAGCCTGTGATGTGTAATCCAATTGACTTTAGTTGAGCTGATAGAAGTTGTAATTTCTTGTATTTCTCTGAAATTTATATGATGGAGCCTAAATTTAAGAGTTTTTTTATAATTGCTTCTAATTCATATAGAAAAATGAATACTACCTAATACTTTGTGAACAATATCTAATGAAATGGTACTTTGTCAACAAGTACATGAAGCCAATTAATTGACAATAAATTTATGACATATATATTCTATGATTTCGCTATCACACAAAATTCTATACTGATACCAAATGCCACCTAAATGTATACAATTGATGATAAAACATTTATATTGTGACTTGATATGTTATCATTAATGTTCTATTTTCTTGTAGTGTCAACTATAGCTAAACATGCCTGTAGGGATACGGAGATTTGATTAATCCAAAAGTTTTCTTTGATAACTAACTAATACCAAGGTTCGTTTGGATATAAAAAGGGGATTGAAATCATTGATAATATATAGTTGGATAATATATAGATGGCCTTAGCATGCGCGATTATATATCACGGTTCTCTCTCCCCTGCCACTCTCCCTCTCTCACTTACACTCATGAGCTATGACTTCGAGTATGTCAATTGTTTGCTTTGCTGCTGCTACTAGTGTTGAAAAATGCAGTTGACAAAAGGATCCTGGAGGTATGGCTTTTAATTAATCGTCATTTGTTATCCCAAATTAATGTAGTGAAGGTAATGATATTCAATGCAGTAATGGCTAGAAGCCTACCGAAGAAATTCTTTTGTCAATCTGAAGCTACACTTTTCTAGAGCTTTCCTGCTGTTCCTTTATTATATATGAATTGTAACTAACTTTTGAGTTTATTTTATTCTGGAAATATTACTATCCCATTTTTATGTATTTATTTTGACTTAGCAGGGGAGGTGTAGGTAACAGTAAAAAGTGAGAAATTTGTGTTCACTATATCTTTCATTGATATTGATGAACTTTCTGATTATATTGGCTACCTATTGTGGTTAATATGAAGTGTTAATCCTGCTATCATTTTGTTAGTATTTAGCATATTCTATAATTTATAATAAGTGTTTTGTCTTATGTTGTAGGATCCAAAGGAGAAGGCTAAATCAGAGACAAGAGATTGGTCGAATAATGTGGCATGACCATGTTCATTATGTTTTCAATCTTCCTCCACCTGAATCATTTGCGACTCTAATAATTTGTGTTCTTAACAAGTGAAGTTGTAGCAGTTCATTTATTTTTCCTTCTATTTCTCATTTTATTGGCTGACCTGCTGATTTCATGGGCATGATTATTTAGTTTCTTTGTGATTGTCGTCATATTTTAACTTTAACTTTTTAATAACTTTTCGGTCTTGAGGTCCAAATATAAATTTGTTTTGTTATTAATCCCTTGCTTTTATTTTATTTTATTGACTTTTGATTAAACCCCACACAACCACCCCCCCCCCCCCCAGCCCATTTTATTTTGAACGCTTGGTTATCTTGGGATTTTTTCAATAGGTTATTCCCTATAGGATCGACCCTACTTACTCTATTTATAATTTTATTTATTTATAGAATCATAAAAATTATTTTGGTGGATTCGACACCCTTCATTCTTTTTACCCATTTATCATAAAAATCGAAAAGTAATATACTAATGTCAGTTAACTTGTCACAAATTATCAACAAATTGATTTTATTTGGTATTTCAACTAGGAAAAATTACAATTTTAGGACTGTATGTTGTACCCTCTAACAATTTTAGGACAATAACTTTTTCATTTACAATTTCAGGACATTAACTTTTTCATTTGCAATTTTAGGACATTAATTTAAGATTTTGTGGCACATTTAAGATAAAATTCCAACCAATTTTGTCAATTTTCCGACAAAATTGCAAATACCGAGGTGAGAAGTCCTAAATGTGCCACAAAATCTTAAATTCATGCCTTGAAATTGCAAATGGAAAAATTAATGTCCTAAAATTGTTAGAGGGTACAACATACAGTCCTAAAATTATAATTTTTCCTTTCAACTATATTGATTAGTTTTCAAGTTGTATTACTCCAATTGTACGGTTACGACTAAGCTAATTAACGAAAACGTCCGATTCAAAAAAAGTCATCCGATAATTTTGACTCTTAACCACGGAAAAATCCATGGCCAATAAACTTTGTTTTATTTTATTTTATTTTTTAAAATATGCCCTTAGCCACAGTTTTATCCATGGTTAAGTATTAAAAAAATTTGAAAAATGGCTTGATTATCTGTGGCTAAGAAAAAAATTTATTTATTTTCTATTTTAAATGTCTCATTTATATTGCTCGATTCGATATTTCAGAAGTTAAAAAGGTTTAAACTATTTCAAAATCATGTTGTTTGCGTCATGATTATTATATTTTTTTGTATTTTATGAGTAAAATATTACAATTTATTTGAAAAAGTCAACAAATAATTTTGACTCTTAACCACAATTTTATCCGTGGGTAAGTATTAGAATTTTTTTTTTTTTGCATTAAGGCTTATTTTTTAAATATTCGAAGCATAACCACGGATTTTTCCCTGGCTAAATCTAAATAATCTGTGGTTAAATGTTCATATAAAAGTAATACTTAGTCATTTTCAGATGTAGTTTCTCCCACAAGTAATACTTAGTCATTTTCAGATGTAGTTTCTCCCACCCCCCCCCCCCCCCCCCCCACAAAAAAGATAAAAAAGGTGACCTAATCTTCCCCCACCCCACACCCTCCACGTACCTAAGCTTTTGACTTTCTTGTTTTCTTCTCCTTACGACTCTTTATTTGCACCAAAGTTGGATTTTCAGGCAAAGGAGGAACTTCGAAGTCCTCCTCAACAGCCTCCCAAAGATCATTTGCCTCCATATGTGCCTCCATCCTTGCTGCCCAAATGTGATAGCCTTCACCATTGAAGACAGGTGGTGCAAGTGTAGTGAAAGGAGTTTCTGAATCCATGAATTTTTTTTCTCAATTACAGGTCCCTCAAGAAGACAACTTTGATACCACTTTGTTGGAAAAAAATTAGAGTTTTGTTGTAACTTAGAGAAAACAAAAGATAAAGCCAAGAAGAGAATAGAATTATTTGTTGATGGAAAGATGCAATTTTCATTGAGCTAAGTTGTTGTTTAAATACAGAAAAAATTCAACTACTTGAACCTAAAAATAAACAACTACTTTGCACATGATTACATGATCAACAAACTCCTAAAAATCTTAACAAACACCTAAAATATCTAAAACTTTATTAGTAATAAAAAAAAATGGGAAATTCAGTTGTTGTTTGACTGTTTCTTGCAGTAGCTGAGGCAATTTTTCAACAAAGAACAAAACCTCTTCAAAACTATTTACTTAAAAAGTAAAATGAAAAAGTTACATTCAGATAATGTCTAAGAATCATACATGTTCTGATTCCTTTCTGGGGCACCCACATATAATGTTTCACTATCTAGATTAATGGCGATTTAACATCCAAAAGTACCTTAAAAACTCAGTCAAGGATAGTTTTTCGCACAACATTTTAATAGATAGATCATTGATTCAAAAATAGCCTTTAAATTTATACAATAGATTAGTTATAGTTTTCAAAAAACTAATCTAACCTAATTTTTCCTTAATAAAAGACTAATCATGCAAACGTAATGAATAATCCTTAATTAACGAGTAGCCTTAGATTAAGGAAATTTTATTATGTAACTTTATATATTTTTTTAGGTCACTTTTATAATTTCTTTTAACCTTTTCTTTCTTATTGATTTATTAGTCTTATAATTTTATTTTTGTTTTGAACTATTTTTGTATAATGAATTTACTAAAATACATTATAAATAATTAAAAATATCTATAATCATGTATAAAATACAATAAATATTTTAATTTTATATTCAAAATTTACATATTTAATTAAATTATATTTTATTTTTATTTTACACACACATCGAATGTGCCTGACCAACTAGTATATATACTTATGTATATGTTCGGTTTGAATTATATATATTTTTCCTATATGTAAGTGTATATATATAGATAAATTTTGTATATAGGTTTCATTTATAATGTACTATATATATATATATAGATGCATAATATACATGTATGTATATAGGTTTCATTTATAATGTACTATATATATAGATGCATAATATACATGTATATATAATCTATATATTTAAACTTGTTTTTTTTGCCGCCACGTTTCTGGTGCCAATAGTTTTTAACATTGGGGTTTTGGTGCATAAATTGACTAAGGGTAACTGTGTTCATTCAATACTCCTTCAATCCCAAATTATTATTTCTTTCAAAAAGTTTTTCATTGTTCTACAATGCTTGTTATTTTAGGAGTTCAAGAAAGTATTTATTTTTCTTTTCCAAATTTACCAGCATTTCTCTCAACTAAAACTCATAAATTATCTTGACAGAATCTTCCAAAAAGAAGGTTATTTTTGTCAAATTATTGTAAATTGAGCCAAAAAGTAAGCTATATATTAATTAACTTAATATATGTGTAAAAAAACCTAGCTTAAACAACTAATAAAATAGGATTGGGGTGCTTTTTTTATGAGTACACATGTCAAGAGGGAGGTGAGCCATTTATGTTAATTAACATATCAGAAGGTTCATTTTGCTATTCTTTCAAAATACAGGGGGTTTGGTGCAACTAGCTTATACAATGATCACAAGTCAATCTAATAATTAATCCAAACAAGCTCTAAACAAAACATTTAACATTATTATATGTTCCAAATAAAAATATACAACATAAAAAATGATGTCCATCTACTGAAAGTTTGTCCCTAGGGCCTAAATCGATGGCTTTTTAAACCGGAAGATCCTCAATACACTTGATTCATAGATATGGCATGTGTCATCAGTGTACGTATTTGTGGTCCAATTTTGAAAATTCGAACCCCGAGTAACCACGTCGGTGTAGTTGTCAAAAATTTACACAAACATAACTTTTTAGCACGTTCAGTGGAACTTCTAAATGTTTAGTAAATCAGTCGGAGTGCTAATTATTTGATTGACCCACGCAGAGGTGGGAAGTACTAAAATTATTTGCACACAACTTCATACATATTTAATGAGAGAAAAAAAAAAAATGATGTCCACCAACTGAAAGCTTTGAGCCTGTCATCTCCCTAAAGTAATTAGAATAGTGCTATTCTCACTGACTTCGGTAAGATAAAAACTCACAGGTTTTCTAGTTAACTTACTAAAGTCCGTTGCCGCAAATATTATATTTTCTTTTCCTTTTTCTTTTTTTTTTTCTTGTTTACTTTCTGTTTTTCAGAGAGAGAGAGAGAGAGAGTGTGTGTGGTTGAATATTTTGCTTGAAATTCTACCCAAAGCAACTCTTTTCTTTTCAAATTATAAAAGATTTGGTTGTTTAGTTTGAAAAGAATTTCAAACAAGAAGAAACGAATCTTAATTGGGCAAGTTTTAAAAAAAAAAAAAAAAGAGAGAGAGATTCTTTTCTTCTTGTGGTTGAAAACTTGCTTAAAATTCTTTTCTTCTTGTTTACTTTTCAATTTATTAAAGAATTGGTTGTTTGGTTTGAAAAGAATTTCAAACAAGAAGAAAAGAATCTTAATTGGGCAAGTTTGAAAAGAAAAAAAAAACAGAGAGATTCTTTTCTTCTTGTGGTTGAAAACTTGCCGCAATTAAAATTCTTTCTTCTTTGGTTACTTTTCAAATTATTAATTAATTGGTTGTTTAGTTTGAAAAGAATCTGTTGCGAGTTTTCACTCTACAAATACACTACAAAGTTCAATCAAAGTATCACTCCCTCCAACAAAACTTACAGAGTCCAATCAATCTTTTGCCTTTTGCTTTGCCAACTCCCAAAATGGCCGGCGAAGCTGCATTCTCCATTGTTCTAGAAACCCTTCGTGATTTGTTGCTCGAAAAAATTAAACTCTTATCTGGCGTGAGCAGTGAAGTGAGAGGCTTGCAGACATTGTTAAAGGAGACAAAATGTTTCCTTAAAGATGCAGATAGAAGGAAATACGAAAGCGTAACCATACGCAACTGGATCGCTGAGCTTACAGATCTTGCACACAGAGCTGAAGATGCCACTGAAACATATGCGGTGGAAGTTTATTCAAAGAGAGGCAAGGGCTTCAAAAAGCTACTTCGCAGATTTTCTAGTATTTTTAGCGAGGGCCTCTCACTCCACCAAATAGGCATGGAGATTTCAGAAATCAAATCTGAAATTGCAAGAATCAAAAAAGAAATGCAAGATAGTGGCATTACAGAAAGTATCATTCAAGGAGATAGCTCAATTGCTAATCATCCTGATGAAAACCAGGAATTCGAAAGGCAAACCCATTCCCGTGAGAGTTATGATGTTTGTTTCGTGGGAAAGGAGGAGGATTTAAAGAAACTTGTTTTTCTTGTAGTTGATGACAAACAACACCGAGTTATTTCAATATGGGGCATGGGTGGTATAGGTAAGACTACTATTGCTAGAAAAGTCTATAATCACGAGAAGACCAAACGTTCTTTCCAATGTTTTGCTTGGGTTTGTGTTACTCAAAAATGCAAAATTAGATCAGTTTTGATGGAGGTCCTTAGGCAACTAACCCAACAGAAAGGGGAGGTAATTTCGGGTTTGAGCAATCCAGAGTTGATTGAACATCTATGCCATATCCAAGAAGCTAAAAGATGCATGATTGTTCTTGACGATCTTTGGGAAGTTGGCCACTGGAATGGTTTAAAGTCTGCTTTCCTTGTTGAGGGTTCAAATAGCAAAATCTTAATTACCACTCGTAAACAAAATATTGCAGAAATGGGATTCGCGTACAAACTTGGTCTTCTAAATATTGACGAAGGTTGGCAGTTACTCAAGCAGAAAGCATTTCCACACAGCATTATACCAGGTTAGTCAAACTTTACCGATAGCATCACTGTTGGAGATTTTTGAATGGGAAGTGTATTGGATGGATGAAGTATATTGAAACTAAAAGGCAGAGTTTTTACTTAAAAAATGAAGAATTGAAAAATGTAAAGCATAAACAAGATTTATTGAAAGTTTTCACTAAAGGGTTGTACTTGTACTTGCTTTTTTTGCTTGATATAAAACAAATATTAGAACACTCTATTTATAGGCACATTTTCACCTAATCATTTACTTATCTTCAAGATCCACTACTTCAGGTAGTATTAACTCATATTCATGTTTTAAGTAAGTGAGTAACTTGAAAGGTCTTCCAAAGAGTGTGCAAGTCCATAATTTTAAAGATTAAATTTACTATAAACTCACCAACTATTTATCTAAGGAAATTGCGAAGTGTTTTTCCAACAATTACTCCAAAATAAAGGCTAAAATGCATAAAGCTACTCTCTATTCTCACAAAAGGGTGAACCGCGAACCACTTTGAAATTGAAAATTTCGTATAAGAACTTCAATGAATCAATAAGGGTTAGATGCCATTGGATTTAGTGATTTTATTTCTTTAATAATTAAGAATAAGGATTGAGTAAATGTATGGCAAACTCACCGACTAGAAAGCTATTATGGTGTATGTGTGATATGAGTGAGTTGGTTTGTAATTAGTAATGTAGAAAAGCTTCTAATTTTCTTGTTTCTCCACACTCCATCAGCATAAAAACAGTCCCACCATATTTATAGATACATTATGGTATACCTATTTAACTAGCATAGAACTCGTGCTACACCCAATATTAATTTAATAGTATAATATTGTTAAGACATCAGGAACTTATTAGTATACATTAAATTTGATCACAATAAATTTATAAAATATAAGATAAAAAGTAAATATATCACAAATATAAAAAGTAATTATATTTTGACCAAATGAAAAAGTGACTATGCATTAATATTATCATAAAAACCTCTTAATATATTAAATATATTTATTTTCAAACTTCAAGTTAATTCTTGAGTATAGAGTACTATATATTCCAACTTAATAAAGGTATAATAAAGAAAAATATTTTTTGAGTTACATTAGTTAGTACTTTGAAAGTTTTTAATTACTAATTTTTTATGAGAAGTTTACTACAAATGAAATTATTACCTATTCTATTTTTATATTCTTGTTTGTGTTTGTGTGTGTGTGTGTGTGTGTGTGTGTGAGAGAGAGAGAGAGAGGAGACTAAAACTTATTAAATATAAAGTAAATTCAACTCTAAATTTTTTACTATGCATATAAGATCAATTTCTCAAAGAAAGTTAATATAATATATAATAGCTTAAGGAATTCATTTTAAAAAAAATAGAAGAATAAATTAGTCTAACAGTACCAAAATGATTAAAATATGATCCAAATTACATTAACTAAGCGGAGGTCTTACAGTTCTTCTAAATAAAATTTTACTGTTTTTGATAAAAACTAATACATAACTTTTTTTTATCTTATATTTAATTTAATTAGATCATCAAAATAATGAAATATGCAATTACTTAATTATTCTCATCCATTCAATCCTCCTGGCTCGTATAAATCCAATAAGACTGATGTAATTGCCACTAGACATGTAGTCAAGTAGTGGGAGTTCGAAGTAAGCATCGGTGAGGTTCTAAATTCGAATCCTCTTGTCCTTCTCCCTTCCCCCTTGAATGAGTGTGTGCATGCGTGTGTATTGACGTCTTTCGATTGACATTTATAGGGTGTCCCGAGTTAATTTTATCAAAAGAAAAAAAAAATAACTAATATAATTAATGTAATAAATAGCCAAACTAGGCTAAAGAATTTCGGGTCTCATAGATACGTAGTAGCATTCAGATAATTGTCTCAAAACAGCTTAGATTCTCTTTCGTAAAAATATTTTATAATAGTGTGATCTGCCAAATGTGTTATTATGTACTCGCATGAGGCAAACTCGAATCGTGTACATATTAAAAAAAAAAAAAAAAAGGAAGAGGTGCAACCTAATCAGAAGTTTAAAATTTTGAATAGCATAAATTAAAATTTAATTTTTATTTGAATATATATTTCTAACTATTTTTAATATATTTATTAGATTTTCGAAAGACACAAAAATGGATTAAAATTGACTAAATTATAGTATGGACAAAAATAAATAAAAAAAAAGTAGAATAAAAGATAAGAATATGTGTGTGTTAGTGAAGCAGAAGAGAAAAAAAAAATAGAGAAGTGATAAGAGACAGGAGAGAAAAAATATGTCAGACCAAAGACATAAAGGAGTTATTAAAAAGTGTTAGTGTTTTATAAAAGAGTTTAGATACCAGTAGAAACAAGGATCAATTAAGACACCATAAATTTTGGAACACCTCAATAAGTGCCCCAATGTCTCTTCTGACAGTTCACAGTATCTGCAAAATGTGTTTTAGTATATTAACATTTTTAAATAAAAATAATTTATGATAACACTTTTTATTATATATTCGTGAGATATTGCAATTTTTTTTTATTATATATTGAATATATATATATATATATATATATTCGTGAGATATTTTTGTACAAGTGTTTCATTGAATGTGTCCAGTTAAATCTTTTTTCATAGTGGTCAAATTACATGCACATCCGCTCAAAAACAACTAAGATGCCAACTCCTACCTTACCTCACTTATAATTATACAACCTCCCAAATCCTCATATTTTGGTTAAAACTTGAAATGAGAGTCATATGTCAACCACTTTACCCTCCACCTAGGAAACTTTAAAAACATAAGACTATTAATTCATCAAATAATCATGTCGCCCAAGGTTTGTATTTTTGTAATATTTATTTTGATTGGGGTATGAAGTAATGTATATTGCCTTTTATTTCTTTAATCTTTATTGTTGTGAGATACTAAATACTTAGTTAATAGTTAGCTTACAAATATTTATTACGGATGTGGACAGCAAAAGAATGCATCCCGTTACTAGTTTGACCTCTCACTCCTAGAGTTGAACCTTTATCACCCAATACTTATTTTATGGATCGGGTGTATGGGCTCTACCCATATATCCTACCATCAAAATTAAATTATATATTATATGTATTTTATGAAAAAAAAAATTAATATATAATATGTGGCTGAAAGTGGACCACAGGATGCATACATTCGATCCATAGAAGAAACACCTCTAAGTATATATTGGACTTTACCATAACAATGATGATGTAGTGCAATAAATATTCTTTAGCTGTTATAGCACACATGCTTAGTATCTTAAAAATTTGACATAAAAATTATAAAAATCTCCTTACTTCTCCAAAATTTGAATTTCGCCTCCTCTAAATCATAAAAATCTTTTTAATATTTTATAAAAATTTGACATTCCCTCCCCCCGCCCCCAAACCAAAAATTCTGACCCCGTCCCTACTCAAAGAGATGTGAGAAAAAATACTCCAAGAATGCATATCCTTCAGTAACGAACCAATACACAATAAATTAAGTTTATGTAACAAATTTAGTTTATAAAAATTTTGTTATTAAATGTTTTGTCACTGATTATTTCTTTAGTTTTATTTACATTAAATTGTGCGACTAATCCATCACAAAATTCATAAATTTGTAACAAAGTATTTCCGTCACAAAATTTTCATTAATGAAGTGGATACTTTCTTGTAGTGAAAGTTGAATGATATTAGAGTAACTTTCCTCTAGGAAACACATGTGCGCCTTGTAGTATTGAAACTGAGAGAATAACAGTAACTAAAAACTGAACTATCATTTCCTTGGCAACTAAAATCTGAACTATATATCATTTCCTTGGCAACTAAAAACTGAACTATCATTTCCTTGGCACAAAATTTTAATTAAAGTTATATTTGCAAATCAATTCTATAAGTGATGGATGTTCTTGCTAAGGTTCGATTTCATTGAACATGTCTCATGTCGAATAATACATGTATTTTAGCATATTTTTGTTGAGCACTACTTGATTTGGCATTTATCATTTTACAGATGGCTTTCCAAACGAAGAAAAAGTCCTCGAAAAAATAGGGAAGGAAATGGTAGTCAAGTGTGGGTATTTGCCACTAGTACTTTCTGTACTTGGAGGGCTCTTGAGTAAAAAGAAATCCATGGAAGAGTGGAAGTTAGTCAACGGAAATATCGATGCACACTTATATAGGGGCAGTCATGAAGAGGAAAATGAGATACATGGAGTGTTAAGTTTAAGTTTTGATGATCTACCTTATTATTTAAAGCCATGCCTTCTGTACATGGGTTTATTTAGAGAGGATGAATACATAATTGTTGAGGATTTGTATCAGTTGTGGATCGCGCAAGGCATGATTTCACATGAGAATCGGGGAAATGATAAGACACTAATGGGCATTGCAGGGGTCTATTTAAGGGAGTTGGCCTCTAGATGTCTTCTTGAACTTAACCGTTCAAGTGCTACACAGGACCAAAACTTCTTTCAATGCACACTTCATGACGTAGTGCGAGAGCTATGTTTGTTAGAAGGGAAGAACAACGGTCTTGGCTTCCAGGTTATGAACTATCGAGGTGGTATCTTTACCAGCCTATTGAACGAATCATTAGAGGGTACTAAAGTACGTCATTTAGCTATTCATTTTGAAAGAGAAATAGAATCTGAATCTGATGGAAAAACAGTCACTCATGAAGGTACTAGCAAACGCATTCGATCACTTCATTTCTACAACTGCAAAGATGAGATGAAAATTGATTTCCAACCTAATATCATTGATTTCAAGAAATTCAAATTACTCAGATCTTTGGTTTTTGAAAGGATTGCTTTTACGAATAGAAAGTTACCAAGAGGGATTACTAACCTAATTCTCCTTAGATATTTGTCTTTCCAACGTTGTGAATTAGATGAGTTGCCGTCATCCATAAGGAATTTGAAATATTTACATACCCTGGACCTATTTAGTTCAAGGAATGTCCGAGTGCCAAATGTTTTGAAGAAAATGCACCGACTAAAGCACTTGTTTTTTCCTTCATATTATGAGGAAGAAGTTGGACAATACCACTTGACACTGGATGGTCTAGAAGAGTTGGAGACACTAGTTAATTTCAACAGTTTGGTGCATGATTTAAAATCAGTAATGAAAATGAAGAATCTTGATGGTTTTTCAGCAAAAGTGCATGACAATGAAAGCTTGTCAACCATAATCGATGCTAGTATCACAAAATGGACCAAGTTGAGGAGATTAAATATTGAAATCAAGGATGGTTGCCAGCTTACACCAATGGAGGAAGGGTCAAATATTCTCAAGAATTTGTTTGCGTGTCACAGTCTTAACTTCTTGCAAATAAGTGTCCCCATAAGGAAACTATCAGAGGAGTGTGTGTCCCAAATAATTACCTCAAGACTTGTCCATTTGTTATTGTTTGATTGTGAGTTTGACGATGATCCAATGGAAATGCTAGGAAAGCTTCCTTTCTTAAGATCATTGGTGCTAGGCAAAAGAAGCTTTCTTGGGGAAAAGATGAAATGTCATGTGTCAAGCTTTCCTAGGCTTGACCGACTTACACTATCGCTTTTACCAAACTTGAGGGAGTGGACAGTGGAGCAAGGAGCAATGACCCATCTTTCTGACTTAGAAATCATTCGTTGTTCGTGTTTGAAGATGATTCCAGATGGATTCAAATTCTTAGTTAACCTTCAACGTTTGGAGATTCATGGAACTCCTGAATTGGGAAAAAGAGTTGGTGAACAAGTAGGTGAAGATTTCGACAAAGTCAAACATGTGCCTTCCATCATCATCATGTGATGATGATGACTAATGCCACTCTTAGGTAATGTATATATACATATATATTGCATGTATCATATCATTCTCCCTATAGTTTATGTTTCCTATTTGAACACAACAAATTGAAAACCTCTTTTATTCAAAAGCTTCTACATGGAATTGCCTTCTTACATTGCTCTAGTTATTCAATATTTTTTAATCATCTATATATATATATATATATATATATGTTTCGTATGCTTATTGAAGGTTGTATATCCTATGGCAGGTGAACGTCAAACGCATTGGACTTTTTCCTCGTAAAGCTAAGTTAGAAGGTACTTATCTCTTTCCTATTCGATTTTGTTTCATTTTTTAGTTTTTTCGAAATACCTAGATCTGGACAAAAGAACAAAGTAGAGAAAAGATAAGAAAAGAAACGATGCTAATTGAAATTAAAAAATAATATGTGCATGGATATTGTCAAATATAATGTTATGTGGGAAAAAAAAAATTATTAGTTGAAATTTCAATTTTTTATTTTCTCTCTAATTAATAACCCATTAGTATTTATTGGTTGGAAACTGCAATTTATTTTTTCCTACTTCTCTGAGCTTTGACTACTCTTTTCTTCATTAGTTTTATTTTCATTTATACTTTTAATTTTTTTTAAACTTTTATTATATTTCTAATGGGTAATGATATTGGCACTCCTAAAATTGATATAGGAGCTCCAACTATATTTTAATTTCATTAATTTACCAAAATGACCCTCTTTTGTTAATTCAACAGTTTAATTTGATTAATTGGACAAATATGCAATAATAAATATTCGCATTTAGCTAACTTCTATATATATATATATATATATGTGTGTGTGTGTGTGTGTGTGTGTGTGTGTGTAAGATGCTTTTTTATAAAAAATAATAATAATTTAATAAAATTTGAGTCCTATATGTAAAAAGAAGTTAGGCATTTGGTTGATTTGATTGAAATGCAAAAATTCGAACTTTATTGATTCAAAATCTTAAACATTTTTTTTTTTTTTGGTTTTGAACTCCAAAAATGCAATATCACAAATACAAATATTTCTTAGTTTTTCTTCTTTTTTTAAAAAAATTTGGCCTAGATGGATAACAATTAAATTATGAATAAAAATATAAATTTTGAAATAAATATTATAAAGGTAGGTTAATGTTTGTTTTAAATCAATGAACATTTTGGTCAATTTCTTGATAGAAAAAAGAGAATGGAGCCCCAATACCAATTCTCATTTCTAATACTTAGTTTAAACATCAAATAGCTGTAATCGTAAAATCATAAAAAGAATTTACATTTTTATAGCGAGGGAGTATTATTAATTAATTGATATGGAAAACAGAATTCGAAAGTACGTTATAAGTAGTAAATTCTCATGGGCTTCTAAAAGTCATTTATATTCACGTACTTTTCAATATTTTATCATATTTGGATTTGTATCTTGTGAACTTCATTTACTCACGTATTTTCAATATTTTCTTTCTTTCCTTCCAGAGGTGGAGGAGGATCAAGTCAATACTGAAGATTCTACTACTAAAAACGAACACCATGCTATTTTCTTTTAATTGTCTTATTTGGGCTAGAGACAAGACATGTCTTATTTGTTTCGTTTCTGCTGCGAGTATATATTTGGATTTGATTATGCATGTTAATTCATGAAATGATGGGAACCTTTGTTAAATTTTTATTTTTAAGTTTTGCTATATTCTTTGCGTTACTATTATTGTTTTGGGGATTCATTTCACGCCTTGAAATCAGGCTTCTTCGGGGCTTAATTTTGTGGAACAGCTGATAGTATGTTATTTTTACCTAATTTTAGGCCCTAATTATGCTTATTTCGATTAATTTTGAATCTTAAATGGATTAAAATTTCACAAAAGTTAATTGTTACTTGCTATAGGTAAAACTTGATGAAAAGGAGCTAAAAACGGGCCAAAAGATGATAAAAAGTGCAGAGGAATGTCATACAAGGAAACTGGAAGGTTAAATTTGGAAATAATCATGTTTATCGCGCAAGGCGTGATCACGCCTTAGGAGCTGAAAATCCTACGCGGGATTGGAAAAGGAAGAGGTTGATATGGCAAGAATTCGACTTGGAAGCAAATTCTCAACTTGCCTACAACTATTAGGGTTTGCCAAATAATTATCCTAGCTCTATTAGGATTTGGATTTAGGGTTTGAGCCCTATATATACCCGTTGTTATTTTATTATTTAGACATCTTAGATTTTACTCTTTGTTCTAGTTATTAGTTTTTCTCTTGAGAATTTCCAGCTTTTATATTTTTATCTTAGTTGTTATTATGGCCATGCGTGGCTAAACTACTTATTCAGTCAAGGAGTAATTTGAGCCAACGTTTTCTTCAAGGATTGTGAGATCTAATCGGTTTGCTTGTCTTTTAATTTTATGCAGTATTTGTGTATTTTTCTATGCTTTTTGGGAAAACTCCATCTCTTATTGATGTTTTGTTAGTTGTGCAATTAGGGCCCATTGTTCAATTAATTTAACTTCAAAGTTCCAGTTGGTAAGATCAAATCCGTAATTGTTTGATTGAATCAACACAAGTGGGAAGTAGTATAATTCGTTATACTATGTAAAATACGCAATCTAGTTTCGAGCAACCACGTTTGTAGGTTTGTTGGCTAGGATTTGGGTCTTTCTAGTTTTTAATGCTGTTAACGGGTTAAATCCTATCGTTCGACTAGGGTTATTCGTTAATTAGAGATTATTCATAGCGTTCGCATGTCTAGTCTATTATTAAGGAAAGATTAGGTTGGACGAGTTCTCTGAAGGCTATAACCAATCTATTGCATGAATTAAAAGCTATTTTTGAATCAATGATCAATCCATAAAAACGTTGTGCGAAGAATTATCCTTGACTGAGTTTTTATTCTTATTTACTTTTAATTTCTTTCTTACTTTTATTAACTTATCATTCAAAACCCCCCTTGTTTTACTTTCTTTTTGTCGTTTGGTTATCTTGGAAAGTAGTCGATAAGTTATTCCCTGTGGGATCGACCCTTCTCACCCTATCTACAAATTAATTCTGTAGTTAGAGGAGTAGGATTTATTTTTGGTGGATTCGACACCGCATCAAATTTTGGCGCCGTTGCCGGGGACTAACTAACTTGATTTATTTCCCTTGATAATCTGGTTTAAAAAAAAAAAAAAAGAGGCCATTAATTGGATGGCCAACTTCTTTCAAGCTACACCATGTGGAGGATTTCCTGGACCACCCAAGAGGCAATACGATCTCTTTTTTGATACATACGACCAAGGGTGGGGAGATACCCCCAATTTTAGTTATGAATTTTTGCAATATGATTTTCACCAATACGAACCATGGCCATACGCTCCGCCACAACAACAACAATCCACTCCAGGTACGTCTCTCGAAGATATTGTAATGATCGTTAGTAATTGACACTCTGCAATTTCAACAGGAGACGAGGTCCTGCCTTTCAAAATTTGGAATGCAAGCTGACAGATGTAGCAAATAGGATGGGAGCTCTCATACAAAACTCGAAAAGTAAGGTGGAAGTTGGTGTTCAAAACTTTGAAAACAAGATGGAAGACTTGGACAACAATGTTGGAGCTAGCATAGAAAAATTGGAGAGCAAGGTTGATCAACTAGCTACATCCGTGGCTAAATTGGAATCTCAAGAGACATGGCCCTCACAAGCGTATGGGATAGTAAGGAACGAAATAGAGGATCTTGAGACTTTTCACATGGTTGAGAAATTGGAAGGTTCACAACAAGTAAGTAGGGGAGAAAATATTTCGACGACACTTAAAAAAACATTACATCCAAAACGCAAGGATCAAGGTGAGTTGCACGACACTTGGCATCCACCAAAGATGAAAGTGATACCTAAAGGTGCTTCTGAGGTTGTGATCCCTCCAAATATGGACATCAAAAGGGAAAATACGGTAAATATGGTGCCTACGAAGTTAGGTGCTATCACGGTTGAGAAACATGTCAAAGAGTCGATGTGGAGGCTTGGCAAACTTCACTTTTCACCTCCAATTACTTGAATCCACCATATCAACGTCTAGCCTAGGACGATAAACAAGGGCGCTTTGTGGGAGGCAACCCAATTTTTTTTCTTCTTTTGCTTAAAAAAAAAAAAAAAAAGTCAAAATCACAATTTTGGTCAAAATTGCCTTTTCTCTCCCACCGTCACTGTTCATCGTCACCCCCATCTCCACATCTCTCCATCTCCGGCCAAGTTTGCCATTCCGACGTCTCTCCGGCCACACCCAGATCCGTCGCCTTCGTCCTTCTCTTCTCTCTCTCACACCCGTTCTCTTCGTCTTTCTCTCTCCCAAACACCTTCCAGCACCGGCCCACACTTTCCAGCACAACCACCGGCGCCGTTACTCTTTTCTCCAACCGCAGACCACCTCCGGACCACACCTTCCAGCACCGGCCCACACTTTCCAGCACAACCACCGGCGCCGTTACTCTTTTCTCCACTGTTCCAGACCGCCGCTGCTGCCCAGCTTTCTCTCTCTCGCTCCGCAATCACCGCCCCTGCACCTCTCCGCCCGCCACAGCCGCCTCTCTCTCTCTTTCCACCAGCTCGCCCCTTCCGTCGTCTCTCTTCCTACGCTACCACTGTTTTCCCACAGCTCAGATCCGCTGCTGCTCTGCGCCACCGCTGCTGTGCTCTGTTTTCTTCACTGCTCCAGCCGCCACCGCTGCTCAGTCTCTCTCCATCTCACTCCCCAGTAGCTGCCGTAGCTCAGCCCCGCCGGAATCCGCCCGCGCTCAAGCCCTTGCTCTGTTTTGCTTACCTGTTCCCGTTGCCCTAAGCACCAAACAGCATCAACTTTTATTCCTTTGTCTTCATGTTTCAGTTTCTTTATTGTCAAATTTCAGCATTTAATCCTTAATTAAAGCACTAATTGATTATTTTTACAGATTGAATATGACGAGTGCTAGGAAAAAGGAACAACAAGTGCCCAAGCCCAAATCATCCGGCAAACGGTCTCGCATGGTATTCGAAATCTCTACTTCCTCACCACCTCAAGATGAAGCTCTAGAGCCTATTTCGGCGACCGCCGTGCTACTATCTTTACCATCTCCCGAGCCGGCGTCGGAACCGATACCACCAAAGCGCTCTCGCAATCGTATGCCTACAACACGAGGCACCCCAACGCCATCGGAAGCCGACCTTGGTGGTAACTTGAATTTACCTACACAAAAGCTCAAAAAATGGTATAAAACGGTTTCTTCACTTGCTATTGTGCCTTGTCGTTTTGTGGACATTCCTACGCTTGATAAATTGCACATGCATGATGAATTTTTTGAATTGATTGATGGTGTGGGTTGGCGCCCATTGGTTGAGATTAATTGTCCAGGTTATATTGAACTAATTAGAGAGTTTTTCACAACATTCGAATTTAATCCATCGGTTAATTTCACACTCCACACCAAAGGAGTTGTTAAATTTCGATTGTTAGGACATGCATTTAATCTTTCTATCACCGATTTCAACTTGGCATTGGGATTTATCACACAAGAGGAAGCCACTACCCGTGCTTATTTGGAGAGTTTTTGTAATTTCCCAACCGATTTTAATCCAATTTTAGCTTTTAAAGCACTCTCCTCCACTAGCACCGCATTTCACCCTAGTCACACTCATGCTAATCTTATCACTAGCCCCACGCTCCGTTACATTCATAGGTTCCTTGCATTTTCATTTTCTGGCCGGTTACGCACTTCTAATGTTCTTACTAAAGCCGAGTTGTTCTTTTTGACTTGTTTAGTGCGTAAGCAACGTGTCAACTTGGGATGGTGGTTTGCCTCCCAACTCGACACTGTGAGGACCTCCTCGCGTTCTTTGCTTATGGGCTCATTTATCACCTATCTTGCACATCGAGCTAATCTCTTGGCACCCGCCTTACATACTTTACACATTGCTTTTAACATGTTACCTTTGGATTTACTTTGTCTTGATTCAATGGGTTTGCTAACTCGGGATGTAGCGGGCGAGATTATGTTTATCTCAGCAGGTGATATTATGACTCGAGATCGACGAGTTTTTGGTCGCCCCACGAGCATACCGGAGACACGAAGACCGATGCACCCTCCACGTCTGAACTCTCTGAGGTTATTAATCGCCTCACATCACTTGAGGCTATGGTCCAGGACGTCAAGAGAATCCAGCTCCTCATACTCCACCACTTGGGCATTTCGGGCACTGCCGATACATACTAGTAACCGTTTTTCAGGGGAGTCCTCTTTTCTTCTTTTATTTCCCTTTCTTCCATTTTACATTAAGGACAATGCATGGTTTAAGTGTGGGGGAGGAATATTTGAATTGTGATAGCATGAAGTTGGTTTAGAAGGCATATCATGTTGGCTTTTCCGTATTTTATTTGCCTCTCTGCATTTTGACTTGATCCTTAGTCTTACCCCTACTTAGACATGCTCGACTTAGTCAAACTTGAATCAGGAGTTATCGATTTTTCTTGAATGTTACTTGGTTTTATTTTTGAAATAATGTCGAATAGGGAATTAAGGAGTGTATGGGGGTTACACTTGGGAAGTGACGATTTATAGAAAGTTCCTGAATTCTTTCACCTTAACGCATTGGTTTAAAATATGGGGCTTGGGTGTGAAATATGAGGGAAAGATGCTTGATACAACGTGAATTGGTGAATAGGTTTGGCTAGCGGTCACTTTTTGTAGGAATTTACTGTAATTATACTTGATGTTATGTTGAACTCAAAAGAGGAGGAATAATTGTGGGGAGATTATATTATATATATATAAAAATAAAAATAAAAAGAGCATATATAAAAAAAATATAAAAAAAATGGCCAATTTACTCCGCTAATCACGCAAAAAGGTGATTATGAGTAGAGCTAATGTTCATCTAGAGGTTGTTACCAATTGAGTAACCGGGCACATTCATCACTAATGTTTTTGTTCGCGTAAAAAGGTTGGTTAACACTCTAGACAAGTTAATCACACCAACTGAGTAACCGGGCACATTCATCACCAATGTTTTTGTTCGCGTAAAAAGGTTGGTTGTGGTTGCGATTGGCAAAAAAAAAAAAAAAAAGTGAAAAAAAAGAAAAAAAAAAGAGAAAAAGAAAAAGAAAAAAAAAAGAAAGAAAAAAAAAATCAATAAAACTCCCCACTTTGTTATTCTTCTAATGAAGGATATGTGAGGTCTTGTATGATTATGGTGATTTCCTCCTTGGAGTTGATTGCGAAATCGAACTTATTTGTTAAGAATTGGGGTAAAGAGTGTTAATTCATCATATTAAATGCCTAAAGACCTTTGTTTGAACCAATGTTTAAGTGTGGGGGGTTTTGTGGATGTATCTTGTCTGTTGTCCTCTTTTTAAGTGTGCCTACATTTGCTCTTTGACTTCATCAATTTGACATTGTCTTAAGGGTTTGATTTTCTTGAGAAAAATTGATGACTTGGATTTATTGCATGCTTGAGGACAAGCATGGTTTAAGTGTGGGGGAATTTGATAGTATGTTATTTTTACCTAATTTTAGGCCCTAATTATGCTTATTTCGATTAATTTTGAATCTTAAATGGATTAAAATTTCACAAAAGTTAATTGTTACTTGCTATAGGTAAAACTTGATGAAAAGGAGCTAAAAACGGGCCAAAAGATGATAAAAAGTGCAGAGGAATGTCATACAAGGAAACTGGAAGGTTAAATTTGGAAATAATCATGTTTATCGCGCAAGGCGTGATCACGCCTTAGGAGCTGAAAATCCTACGCGGGATTGGAAAAGGAAGAGGTTGATATGGCAAGAATTCGACTTGGAAGCAAATTCTCAACTTGCCTACAACTATTAGGGTTTGCCAAATAATTATCCTAGCTCTATTAGGATTTGGATTTAGGGTTTGAGCCCTATATATACCCGTTGTTATTTTATTATTTAGACATCTTAGATTTTACTCTTTGTTCTAGTTATTAGTTTTTCTCTTGAGAATTTTCCAGCTTTTATATTTTTATCTTAGTTGTTATTATGGCCATGCGTGGCTAAACTACTTATTCAGTCAAGGAGTAATTTGAGCCAACGTTTTCTTCAAGGATTGTGAGATCTAATCGGTTTGCTTGTCTTTTAATTTTATGCAGTATTTGTGTATTTTTCTATGCTTTTTGGGAAAACTCCATCTCTTATTGATGTTTTGTTAGTTGTGCAATTAGGGCCCATTGTTCAATTAATTTAACTTCAAAGTTCCAGTTGGTAAGATCAAATCCGTAATTGTTTGATTGAATCAACACAAGTGGGAAGTAGTATAATTCGTTATACTATGTAAAATACGCAATCTAGTTTCGAGCAACCACGTTTGTAGGTTTGTTGGCTAGGATTTGGGTCTTTCTAGTTTTTAATGCTGTTAACGGGTTAAATCCTATCGTTCGACTAGGGTTATTCGTTAATTAGAGATTATTCATAGCGTTCGCATGTCTAGTCTATTATTAAGGAAAGATTAGGTTGGACGAGTTCTCTAAAGGCTATAACCAATCTATTGCATGAATTAAAAGCTATTTTTGAATCAATGATCAATCCATAAAAACGTTGTGCGAAGAATTATCCTTGACTGAGTTTTTATTCTTATTTACTTTTAATTTCTTTCTTACTTTTATTAACTTATCATTCAAAACCCCCCTTGTTTTACTTTCTTTTTGTCGTTTGGTTATCTTGGAAAGTAGTCGATAAGTTATTCCCTGTGGGATCGACCCTTCTCACCCTATCTACAAATTAATTCTGTAGTTAGAGGAGTAGGATTTATTTTTGGTGGATTCGACACCCCTCCTCCTTCCTCCGCCCAATCTCTCCAATCTCTCTCTCTACACTCCAGATCTGAGAGGGTGGGGGGACGAGGGAGGGGAGAGCAGGGGGAGGGGCAGGTGGTGATTAGGGATGGCAACGAGTCGGGTCTGGTACGGGTTTGGCCAAACCCGAGACCCGACCCGCGAGAATTTTCTGGACTCAGGACCTGTCCCAGACCCGGTGTATCCTGGACCCGACCTGAACCCACTTTGGATCCAAACCCGACGGGTTGGACCCGTTGAACCCGTCGGTTCCTAAACCCGTCCCAACCCGCCAAACTTGTCCCAATAATTCAAATTTCTACTTTTTAACAAATTTTTTGAAACAACAATTTTAAATTGTACAAATAAATAATTACCTCTTTTCATTTTAGGATAGAATGATAAAAATGACATAATACTATATTATTTTGATAAAAAGTTCTATTTGGTTGAAAAAGACAATTCAAATACATGAAACATACATAATAATTCATGAAGGAAAATCAGAAAAAGAGCAAATCGACCAAACAAAACCCAATTCATGAAGAAATATATAGAGATAGATGAGAAGAAATAATATTTAAATTACACTATAGAATAATTTGCAGTTTGAATCTTAAAATTATTTTTTTTTAAAAAAGCATAATGCATTCTCAAACATAAAAGAAGCACTATTAATTATATTTATATATTATAAATATATTAAATATATAAATATTTAATTTTGTCCTAATGCACACTCAAACATAAAAATATCCTATTTTTTAAATTTATTTATTTATATATTATTTATCTATATATTATATATTTATCTATATATATTATATATATATATTATAAATATATTTAATATATACATATTTATACGGGTCGGATTTAAGTGGACCCGAGATCTAATCCGAACCAGGGCAGGTCCAAATTTTTGGACCCGCAACCCGCCCCAAGACCCATTTCCCGTGTCTAAACCTGCATCTAGCGGGTCGGGTCCAGGCCAAACCCGGACCCATTGCCATCCCTAGTGGTGATGGGGGTGTAGAAGATGGGGAGAAAGAGAGAGGGGGGGCAGGTGGCTGGAAGGGCCGCGGGAGGGGGGTTGGTGGTGGGGGGCATGGGTGGCGGCGTGGTGGTGGTGGTCGGTAGAGGGAGGAGCAAGAGAGAGAGAGAGAGAGGCTGGTGGTGGTGGTTGTGATGGGGGGCGCGAGCGGCATGGTGGAGGTGGTGGAGGGAGGGGCGGTGGCGTGGTGGGCGGTTAAGAAGATGATGGGGAGGGACCAAAAAAAAAGAAAAAAGAAAAAAAAAATGGCAAAAATACCCTTATTGAAGCACGTGTGTCTTACGTGTCGCCGGTCCGGTGATAATTTTTGATCGAAAAATGTACTTAGGTTGCAATCGGTACAAAATTGTATAGATCAGGTGGCAACTGGTAACACGGAAAAATTTAAGTTGCAAAGTGAAAAAACCCACATAATTGGAGTGGGAAACAGTAATTATCTCTAAAATTAATAATGTTTCTGCCGCAGAGTTTCCGCCACAAATTATTCTGAGAATTAGGCTGTAACAATATTTATAACAGAATTTCTGTCAAAAACTTTCAAATTCAATTTTTTTTTTCTAAAACAAAAAAGTTGTTTAATATCTGTTTTTGACGGACTTTCTGTCATAAAATGTTTAATTTCGCCAATCAAATTAGTTTTTATATTTGCAATGGATTATGCATCGCAAACACTTATTGAAATATAAATAAATTAGTTAATTAAATAGTCTCATTCTTATTCTAATTGTGAAGTATTTTTGTCGCAAAATCAATTAAACAAATAAATCCCAAACGCTACAACAAGAAATCCTTTAAGAATGAAAGCTAGCAATCAGTTTTGAATATTTAGCATCGCGACTCGAAAAAACTCTAGATTGAATATGTAATTAACACCAATTTGGCCAAACTCGATTCAAGATAGGGCTTACCTGTGGACTCAAAGGAAGAGAAGCGTCATTGCCTTTATTGGAATAACATGATATTGCTTTGACACATGACAAATTCTCAATTCTCTCAACTTCAAATCAAAGTGATTGCCACCATAAGGGAAAAATGCCAACTTCGTTCCATTGATTTCTGTCGTTAATTTACCATAGATACTTTAAATTTGTGATGAAGTCTTTTCGTTATAAATTTTTCATTAGTAAAGGTGATTTTTTTTGTTGTGTTACCACTACAAAAATTTATTATGTCAACTTATTTTCACGCAAAAAGTTGCATAAAATGCCATTTCAATGAGTAAACTAAAGAAAAATAAAGAATACATATTTTATTTTAGGAAAAATTACACTGACTACCCCTGAGGTTTGGCTAATTTATGAAAAAACCCCTACTTTTTCAAAAATTACCAAAAACCCCCTAAGGTTTCAAAAATATTACAAACTTATTCGAATTTTCGAAAATACCCCTTCCTCTTTTTTGGGTGATTTACAATGACCACCTTGAGATTAGGCTAATTTATGATAAACCCCCTGTGGTTTCAAAAATTACCAAAAATCCCCTGAGGTTATACTAATATTACAACTAGCACCTACTTAGGTTGACTTATCAACAATATTAATTCTTTTTTTTTTCCCTCTGTAATATTGTTATCATAAAATTTTCATTTAATAGATTTGGAAAAAAAATGTGATTACTTATTCAAATAAATATTTCGAATTTAATGTTATGAATTTATACTAAATATACGTAATATGTGCTAAATTTATATTTGAGAAAAACATAATTATATACATCGTATATATTCATTATGTGAAATGAGAAATATAAACATTGATTGAAATTAAATAATGCACTTGAAAACTTTATTTAGCTTGAGGACTCTAACTCATTTCTCTTAAAATTTACTCCGTATTAGCGATAATATGACATACTTGATGTGTTGGTAGATACCTTTAATGCATTAAATTCAGAATATTTATTTGAATAAATAATCACATTTTTTTTCAAATCTATTACATGAAAATTTTATGATAACAATATTGCAGAGGGGAAAAAAATATTTAATATTATTAATAAGTCAACCTAAGTAGGTGCTAGTTGTAATATTGGTATAACTTCGGGGGGTTTTTGATAATTTTTGAAACCATATGGGGTTTCTTGTAAATTAACTCAATCTCAGGGTGGTCAGTGTAAACCACCCAAAAAAAAGGAAGGGGTATTTTCGGAAATTCGAATAAGTTTGTAATATTTTTGAAACCTTAGGGGATTTTTGGTAATTTTTGAAAAATAGGGGGTTTTTCGTAAATTAGCCAAACCTCAGGGGTAGTCAGCGTAATTCGCCCTTTATTTTATTTTTAAATTCCAAGTAGCTTTGTGCTTGGATGCAATAATTAAAAGTGCTTTAAAATAAACTTTCATCTAAAGTAGCTTTGGATAGCTTCTAAAAAAAAATAATTTTCTATTTTTTTCTGGCTTCTGTTTTTTTAAAAAATCCATCCAAACATAATTTCTTTCATTAAACTGCTTTTTCAAAAAATAAGTGCTTATCTTCTAAAAAAAAATATGTCTAAACAAGCACTAAATGTATGCCAGAGAACAATTAAAATAATTTGAGACATTAACGCACAAACGTATAGGTTGGAGAGTAAAGTGTAATTGCTTCAAAAGTTTTGGGGGATTTTTTCTATTTACTCTAAAACTTATTCAAGTTTATCCAAAATCACTATATAGATTCTAGCTAATCCGATAAGTTCAAAATCCAAAACAAAGGATGTTTGAAATTTTTTTTACTTGTTTAAAAGACTAAAGTGATTAAACATAGAGGTTGTGCGAAAAGTTATAAGTAATAAAAATAGGAAGTGTTTGGAATTGATTCGAAAATTAAAGTTGTAATGTCAAAGAAGAATGTTTGACGAAAAGACTAAATTGTCCCACTTACCCTTTTCTCCCCTTCTTTATTGTTGAAGGGCAAAAGTGTACTATAAAAAACTTTGAAGTCAAGCATACGACACCCTCTTAAGTATTTGATCGTAATATTCATAGTCTTAAAATTCTCTCACGACAAACTTTCATATTAGTTGATTCATGATGTTCATGAATTTTATTAAAGAAAATGCATATAAAAAAATCTTCTAAGCTTTAAATTCTAATTGATGATTTCATTGTGTGTTTGTCATAGAAATTTATGAACCAAACATAACATGCTTTATTATATGGTTCTTTTTTTATTGCCTTATGTGTTTCTCGTAGATATTTATGAACCAAACATCACATAAGCGACGATTAATATATCAGTCGAGTTGTAGGCTTAAAAGAAACGATAATGAAAGAGCAAAAATTAAGTAATAAAAATACATTTATCCTTCCTCGACCGGTGTGTACTATGATAACTGCATGTAATATTTTGCATAGTATGAACTATAAAAAAAATTACATTTTTAGAATTGTATGTTGCACCATTTGAGATTTAGGGTATTAATTTATCTCATTTTAATTTTTAGGGACCAATTTGATCATTTTTGACACATTGAGAACGTTTAGAATTACGCAATTTAGTCGGAAATTTGACATAACTCACCTGAATTACGTGGCACTTATGTGTCAATTTAAATTTAAATGGCATGTCATTTAAGATATGTTTGGGGCAAAAATGTAACTTGTCAATTATTTAAAAAAAAAAAAGAAAAACAAAATTCAACCCCCCCCCCCCCCCCTCAAGCAAACCAAAATTAGGGCAAGAAAAAAAATTCTTATTTACACACACAAAATTACACTATCAAATGTGATCAATTTTGTAAATTGAGTACTTGGATAATTTGCCCATGACATAATTAGCTAGCAAACGTATGAAATCAAATTCGAAACTGTCACTATGGCTGCACGTGCTCAATGGTTGCGCTACCTCTGGCCATTTTTTCTTTATTTTTTTTATCAAATGTGTTCCTTGCAACATGGCTAAACTAGTCATGTATTTAATTTGAGAATTCAAATAAATTTTGAACGATAATTTTGTATGTATATGTGTGGTGTGGGTTTCAATTTTTTTTTCTTCTTCCCATTGTTGTTTTCTTGATGGATTGGGGGGCGGGCGGGATAATAGCTAGCGAGGTGGGGGCGGGATATATATATTATTTTTTTTAATTTATGATATATATTTTTTGTATTATTTGATTTTTTATATATTATTTCTTAAAATTACTTTAAATAATTTATACTTTAATTTATTTTATTTTTGTGTCATGTCAATATTAATGGCCGAATTCCGGCCAAAATTTGAGTCACGTGTGTAAGTTTTTTTGTCACTTAAGGAAAATTCGATTAATTCTCATCGGAAGTCCTAAAATCTCTAATTGGTGCAACATAAAATTTTAAAATGTAATTTTTCCTGTGTACTATATGCCAATTACCAGCCGTGAAAGAGCAAAATTAAACAATATTGAAACAATTAACTAGATAGATATAAAGTATCAATGTCTCACTGAATTCATCATCGAAACACCAAAACAAATGTTTAGTACTAATAACATATCAATCTGCTCTAAACTAAATGAAAAACTAATAATTAATTTTCAATATGGAAAAATTCGAATCGATTCGGGTTAAGATTTCCCCGTGGACTCGAGCAAGAAAAGTGTCCCATTCGATATAGGAATAACATGAGAGTACTTAGACGTACGATAGATTCCCAAATCTCGCAACTCGAAACCCAAATTATTGGCATCGTTATAATAACAATCATACGCAAACATCTTTTGATCTTGAATCCCTTCGAGTATAATATGCCCTGCCCTGGTCACTGTCAATACTCGCTTGTTCTCATCTTTTGGAAAACAATGAAAGTGTTGTTGGGTTTTTTCTCTAATTTATTGGTCTCACATATTAATTTATTGTACATTGCTATCTCATTAAAAGGAGCCCAATTATGTGATCCATTTAAGAAATAAATTTAATGGGCTTACAGAAATATTATATTAAGTATGGGTCTTTTTATGTGTAGAAGCCCGGTCAGACTTTAATTATGTTTGATGGGCCCATAATTAAAGTATGACATATTAGGCATATTAGGGCATGGTCCCTAAGCCAGAATAGAACGACGTTTTTTCTCTTCTGCCCCATCTAAGAGAGAGAATACAGAAAAACTTACGCCGTTTTTTTCTTGGCTTAGAAGACCACCAACCCTAGCTCCATTTTCTTCCGCATCTGCAATGGATCAAGGTTAGTGATTATAGTCAAAAGCATTATTTGTTTATTTACTATAGATCCTGTGCTTAATCGATTCATAGGAATCGTATTTATCATATCTTGGATTATTATGTTTCAATCCATGTTATTTGATAAAGTTTTCCAAAAGTGGTATCAGAGCAGGACTAGTAAATAATCAAATATATTTTATTTTGATTTATTCGGTTATGATTTGATGTTTTGAGCATGCTTCAGTTAAATCTACAATATATATATATTTGTGTTGGATGTATATTGTAGATGCATGTTCATATATGTAAATCTTATTTGATTTCATGCTATTAAGTGGTTTTATTTATGTGTTCATCAAGGATAAAAGAAATCAATCCATAAAGTGTTTTTCGGATGATTTTTTTGATGATTCATAAAATCTGGAAACTGTTTAAAAAAAAAAAATTAAAAAAAAAAAAAAAAAAAAAAAAAAAACGACAGCTGCCCGCGCTAGGACTCGAACTCGAGACCATAAGGTTAAGCGCCGCCACTGTCGACCAGTAGGCTCTGTGTTCGGATCCCGCTAACTTGTTGTGTGCTTGTATTATTATACAATGTTTGCACCTGGGATTGAACTCATGTGAGAACAAAATAAAAAGGGTGAAATCTGTTGCTGGCAGAAATCGAACTCACGTCCTCTGGGAAAGCGTACGCACCCCAAACCGCTAGGCCATAACTGTGTTTGGTGTTGTACTTCTGTGCTTTATATATTATAAATCCGTATCAAGAACACACACAAAAAAAAAAAAAAAAAAAATTCTGTTCTTATGTGATCAACGAGGTTCGAACACGAGACCATGAGGAAAGGCCACGTGCTTCAGACCGCTGGGTTGTTGCTTCTCAATTATCCTTATTGCGCATTTGTTTCGTATTTGATTTTGATCTCTGGATCTATAATAAAAAAAAAAAAAAAAAAAAATGGCAGCCATGTGGATTGAATTTGGGTTTAATGTGTGGTAATATGGTATTTATGCCTTGGCTCTATAATTGTATGTTGTTTTTTATTTTGTATTAAATTCAACATATGTATGTTTTATTTTGGGATCAAATGAAAATTGAACCCTTGAATTAGAACGGTATATCGGCTGGAAACCCGGACGACCAGACGAAAAGAGTCATCTTTGATGACTCGTGTCTTGGTATAACAACGCCACGTACGGTTCGAGTTCAAAAATTATTGTATAAAGTATGCACACTACTTGACCATATTGCTATTACAATATAGTTTGTGTAATTAGCTTTATGTATAAAGTTTTCTGTTAAGTAGTGTATTTGGGATTTAGTAATTTTGTGCCTATTTTGAAATTGTATAGATTGAACTAGTATGTTGCCAAAGCAACCTCTATTAGGTAAAATTTATCACTTTTGAAAATATAGGCATGTTTCATCTATGCAAAATAATCGGCCCAAAGGAAGATTATTTTGGCCAGATGGTTAATATTTATGAATATGTTGTTCATAATCTTTTATCTATGCAAAATAATCGGCCCAAAGGAAGATTATTTTGGCTAGATGGTTTATTCATGAATATGTGAATTTTGTGTTATTTTGTCTATGCGAGATAGTCGGCCCAAAGGAAGACTATTTTGGCAAGACAAAGGATAGTCATAAATATTAAAATTATCTTGGTTAACATGCTGGCAATTTGTCGGTCCAAAGAAAGGCATATTGCTAGGCCGTTTTCCAATTATGAAATATTTATGAATTATGTGATACCATTATGAGTTGTTATTTTTGTCAAAAGACTAAATGGCAATGTCGTGTTGGGTATTTTAGGAAACTATCAATATTCATGAATTATGGACAAAAGTACCACTTACAAGTTGTTATTTATGTCAAAAGATTAAATGACAATGTTGTGCTAGGTATCTTGAGATGGGCCCACTTGCATATAATGTGTTTAATATATTTATTATTCACACTTGTGCATGCTTTATACAGTTGATTTACTTTGAGCGTATTTAATTTTCTTTATAGTGCCTTTAATATTTGCCATTATGAATAACATCCCATGTGCTTAATAGCACAAATCTTGAGAAATAGAAAAATGCACTTTATGATGTGCTTGGTTGCATAGACTTGACTATATATTAGGATTTGATAGTCCTGCGAATCTAATCATTAGTATTAGTACTATTGATAGAAAGCCGCATACGAGAAGTAGGATCAATCAAATTGTATTAGTCTAATAGTCATGCAACATTTAAATTCCCGGTATCCATAAGGCGTCGTATTTTGAGAAAGAAAATGCCAAAGTTTCCAAAAGCAAAGATAGAAGACCGATTCGTTCCAGCGAAAAGGTCAAAATGGGCATTATCCTTAGAAAGCTCATTTCAATGCGGTATAAATGCAAAGGAAACATAAAGAAGTACATCAAAGGATAATCCAATCTTGTAATAAATATGAAGGTCCTTAAAAGTTTGAATGTTGAAAAATATTTTTGTGGACCTAGTTTTAATCAAGAAAATGGATGAAGTACTAATTTGGCAACAATTTCTCAATAAACTATTGACATTAAGAAATGAAGAAGGACTTATGTTAAAGAAACTGCAGAACTTGTGATATTCCAACATAAAGTGCAAAAGAAACACAATTCAATAGTTATTTGTTACTTTTGCAAGAAAGTTGGTCACCTAAAGAAGTATTGTCCCAAATAGGTTAATGGGTGTGCGAAGAATATTGACTTCTCAATTTTGTTTGTTTTATTAATTTGACTTTAGTACTTCATACTTTAGGATTAATTAAGGTGTCTAGTGCCAATTGGTGTTGAAAGATACATCTATATGGAAAATGGCAACAAGGCTTTGTTGAAGGCTATTCGTGTCTATAATGTTCTCTTGAATACTGGTTTGTGTTTGAATTTATAGAAAATTTTTTGATTACGCCATCAATGAGATGGAATTTAGTTCCTATTTCCTATTTGGACAAATTCAAACCCACTTGTCCTTTTGGAAATGACATTTTCAGTATTTCTCTAAATTTAAATATTAACGGAACTTGTATTCTAATTTGTTATATTGTGAATATTAGATACCGATAGCTTTAACATAAATAAAAAGACTCCTTTGAAAAGTAACTTTGGTACTAAAGCCAAATTGGATAATAAGAATTCATTTGTGTGACAATATAAGCAATTAGGTAATTTCTCTGAATAGAGAATACATATGCTTATGTCATAGGAATTCTTGGTTTTCTTATTCTTCAGACTTAAAAAAAAAAAAATGTGTAGAATGTATGAAGAATATATATATATATAAAGAAAACAAGTGCGAATAGGAGTAAAGAATCTCTAGAGTTGATACATGTAGACTTTTGTAGATCATTCCCTACGGCATCATGGAATGGATAACAATTGATATCAACTTATTGATGATTACTCCGATGTGGTTATTTGTACTTGATTATTTAGTAGTCGTAATATTTGAAAATAACTTTTAGATGGGACACTAAAGTCTACAATTAATACAATAAGGCAAGTTTCAAGCAAAATAGTAACGAAAATCCCATACAGTTTGTGGATGGAACAAGAAGTCTAGTATTAGACACTTGCATGTCCAGGGATGTCCAGCTGAGGCTAGGCCTCACAAGCCTAAGTAAGAATAAACTGGACTAAAGAACAATAGTTACTATTTTGTAGGATACTTAAAATCGAGGGACTTTAAATACTATGATCCCTCACATATGTCCTTTTTCAAAATAGAAAATGCCAAGTAAATAGAGGTTGTTGGTTATAGTGGGAGAAATCAAAATAGCAAGGTTGTGTTTAAAGAGGAGTGTGTTAGCATTCCCACTACGGTTACAGCTGAAAGGGATTGGATAGTTTATCCTAGTACTCTTTAGCTTGTAAATTGGGATATTACGTAAAACACAACTATATTTGAAATGCCCACTAATCAAGTAGGGAATCATCATCTATTGAAGCTGATGAACCCCAACAACTTCAAATCTAGAGTGCCAATAAGGAGATCCATCGGATGAAGGAGAAAAATGATTTCAGATGACTATATCATCTATCTCCATGAACACAAATTTGATATGAGATTTCAAGATGGTCCTACATCTTTTAGTTAAATCAAATTGTGTTTGAATTCTGATGCATGGATCAAGGCCATGAATGAGGATATGAAATTCATGAGGGGTAATGGTATTTGGAATCTTGTCAAGTTGCCATAGGGGATGAAATTCATTGGTTATGAATATAATTTCAAAACCAAGCAGAATTCAAATGGTAACATTGAAAGATGTAAAATATGCCAATGGATTTACTCATCAGGAAGGCATTGATTTTAAAGAGACTTTCTAGTCGGTTTAGACCAAAGACTCTCTTAAAATTGCTATGGCACTTATGGCTCATTATGATCTAGAGTTGCATCAAATGGACATAAAGATAATGTTGCTTAATGGAGATGTTGAAGAAACAATATACATGGTGCAACCGGAGAACCTTGAGTCCAAAGACTCAAAGCACCTAATGTAAATTGAAGAAGTCCATGAACTATCCGTCTAGGCATTCCATTCGTGATATCGAAAATCTGATGGGGTGATGACCTCTTTTGATTCAAGGAAAACACCTTTAATTAGTGTATATATCTCAAGATTAGTGGGAGCAAATTTACCCTCTTGGCGTTGTATGTAGATAATAATCGATTCATAGGAATCGTATTTATCATATCTTGGATTATTATGTTTCAATCCATGTTATTTGATAAAGTTTTCAACAAGTGTACCTCGTTTTCTACTTTCTTATTTACGTACAACCACATACGAGTCTGCTTTAGAGGCTTAACTTTCAAACAAGCAAGAATTCCATTGACCACCACAAGCTCGAGTATCTCGCCGCTCCGGTACTTTACCTCATCTGGCGTCACCGTCGCCTTGAATATCTCCTCCTCCATATCGAACCTCAAAATCCTACCAATGTATTTGCCC
This sequence comes from Petrea volubilis, assembly GCA_026212405.1. Taxonomy (NCBI): domain Eukaryota; kingdom Viridiplantae; phylum Streptophyta; class Magnoliopsida; order Lamiales; family Verbenaceae; genus Petrea; species Petrea volubilis. The sequence continues at coordinate 1,161,105 of CM047880.1, read as the reverse complement.
AACCAATAAATAGACCCTTTGAAGCAAACCGACGGACTCAAACACGCAGCGCACCAGCGGCCACTTAACCCATGATTTTCAATTTTTCTCCACGAATCGGTAGCCAACGAATAGACCTCCACTTCGTTTAACCAATCATCAGCTTTGATTTTTGGTTCGGTAGAGATTAGCTTTACAACCCTGTAATCTCCGGTCCGGCGACCGAACCCAAATCCCAGGGTGACGAATAGAGCACCGTGCTCGTGCTCGCGCTCGCTCGAGATTGTCGGCTTTCCGCTCGCTGGGACTTTCTTCATGCTTCCAATCAAAGGATTCCATATATAAATAACAGATCTCTTTATCAAGCAGATCAAACCCTCACAGACCCCGATGATTCTACAACCCCTTAACGGCAGGGGTGCCAAATTGTAGACTGCGTGATCGCTAACCAAGATACAATCTTGGCGAGGCTTCCAATTTTCATTTGACACGTAAAGGAGATGCGAACATGAATTTTGATCAATAGTATTAATCATGTGATGAATATGATGATGGGCGAATACAAAATCAGAGCTTCTGATCAAGGCGTTCCATGATCGGCAGACACAGAGAAACCTCAACAGACTCTTTACGGGTAACCTTGAAAGTATTGGGAACAAGAACGAGTTATCATACCTCTGATTGATAATGGTGGGCTTTTTCATCTTCTTGCGAGCCCGCGCCGCCATAGCCGTCAGCTGTTATTTTCTTTCTTGCCGCTAGATACGTTTTTTCACTTCTTGGGCATATATATATATATATATATATATATATGATGTGTAAATTGAAAAAATTCGTGTGGTGCTTTATATTATTTTTTAAGAATATATATATATATATATAACATGTAGTTTAATTTAAACTATCGGGTGCATGGGTAGAGCCCAAACACCAGATCTCTATAAGAATTTTCCATGTACATCGTGTGGGTTAGGATAGATTTTTTTAAAGCCGCCAACTTCATCAACATAGGAAAATTTTATATATGGAACTCGTTCTGGTTTGTATGGTGATAAAATCGGACGAGATCCTCTATTTCAAATTCCTATTTTATCTTTTATTCCATCAACAAGATTTTGCCACCTGTCCAATTAATAGATTAAGCTAATGGGAGAAGCAACAAGTATGTTTAGAGCTATAAATGGATAGTCAAAAATTCGATTACCATTCACACATATATTCATTTATAGGGTAAAATATTTGTATCTATTTAAAGCGGATAATATCCGTATTCGATTATATATATCCAATTATAAATGAATACGGATATGATAATTAGATATTCGAATTGTTTAATATCCGCTCTGAATACATAACCGTTTATATATTCAATAATTTGTAGTTTAATTGTATCCATTAATTATACCCAACAAATAATGTTTGAAAAAAATAATTTATATGTATAAAGTTTTTATGCGTTTTTAATAATATTTCATTTTTTAAAATTGATTAATTTATTTATTGATATATTTTGTAAAATTCATTTCGTGGTTAATAGTTTTTGAAAAAAATTATATTTTTAATAATTATATTCATTATATTTAATATATTCTAAGATATATAGAAATAAAAATATAAGTAGTTCATATTATGTGAATGATGAATAATATATTGTTGTTTCAAAGAAAACACCTGAATTTTTTTATGGGATATCATATCTTTATAATTTACAAATATATAAAAAGAATAAATAAATAAACTTATATGAACTTTAGGTGTTATTGATGAAAGTGTATGATATCTATGTGTGTGTGTATATCTATATATAATATTTTGTAAATAAGTGCTTAATATATAAAAAAAAATGACAAATATTCAATTAATTTGAGTCGAATATCAATTAGTTATAATTGAAGAAGATACTTGAATATTCATAATTGGACACCGATAATCGAATATGGATATATCCGATATCCGTTCGATATCCAACGGATGCGGATACGAATATTGATTTTAGATTTTTGTCAATATCTATTTTCATACAGATATCCAATAAAATTAAACAGATATGGATATAAAAATGACATATCCAATCCGTTTAACATCTGTTTACACCCCTGAAACCGTTAATTGAAATTATTTTCAAAAGCATGCAACAGTCTTCTCCTCATTCAAATTTAAATCTGTAAAAATTAAAAACATCTGTCATAATTTTTGTTTTCATGCAAATACAAAATGATATAACTAAATGGTCGATTTTATTCTCATTCAAATCATGCCCAAAACCAATAAGTAGGAAAGCGAAGTAACTATTCATGAAAAAGAAAATAATAAATCGATGAAAAAAGTGTTGACTTTTGTGCTAATTAAGTTATGTGGGAATTATTATCATTAATTTAAAATATGAAAGGTTTAGTCTCTTTAACTTTCATAGGGATATGGAAGAATTAGTCTCTCCAAATTCTTCCTTGAAACAGGAAAAGTTAGGTTCTTTGGTCTTCCAATTTATGAGTTGTTAATAAATACTCTAGAATCATCTAAGGCTTCCTATAAATAGTTGATGATTTGTGTTCTTAAGTGTGAGACAACCAAGTTGTATTGTGCAGTTTAGATATCAAATATTGTCTCTCCAAGAATTTCGAATATCTTTTGTTCTTGGTTGCTTGTCTGCTTAATTTGTTTCTCTATTCTTCTATATATTTTTTCGGCATAATTGTATTTTTCGTCCTGTAACTATGGACGTTTGACATTTTTGGTCCTGTCCAAAAAAAAATTCGCAATGTAGTCCTGTATCTTTTCAAAATCCGAAAATTTAGTCCTTTTCTGGACTAAATTTTTGGATATTTTAAAGATACAGGACGACATTGCGAATTTTATTTTGGACAGGACCAAAAATGCCAAACATCCATAGTTACAGGACAAAAAACACTGCACATTTTCATTTATAAAATTCAAAGATAATTTTTTTTCTAATTTTAAAGGGAACAAATTTTAAAATTTTTAATATATATATATATACACACAGATATATATATATACATGATCTTTTCTTTTTTTTTTTTTTAATAAGGTATATAAAAATTGGACAAATTAAATATTTAAGAACCAAAATCCTATCAATTTTCAAAAACTGTCAATCACCGAAGGGTGGAGGGGTACAGGGTTTACTATAATCACTTTATAATTCCCATAAGGTTTACTGTGCTAATTTATTTTTGATGAATTTCGATAAACCTTGTGGTCTATACAAATGGAGATTTTAAGCATTCTTTTTAATTGTAAAAAAAAATATAATTAAAATATAGGCAAAATGTGCAGCATTTTTCGTCCTGTAAATATGAATGTTTGGCATTTTTGGTCCTGTCCAAAAAAAAATTAGCAATGTCGTCCTGTATCTTTAAAAAATCCGAAAATTTAGTCCTTTTCTGGGTTTCGGGTTTTGCGTTTTGGCACATTAATTTACAAATATTTTAATTTTGCTCTAATAATGTCCTTCTCCAGCGATTGAAGCATAGCATAGAATTTAGGCGGAATCCGGCTACCAATACTTACACAGCACAAAAAAATGATAGTTTTATAATTCTCCCTCCAAATTTGAACGAGTAGATGTCTATTTAGCAATTCATCTGGAAAAATAAAAATAAAATCCACCTAATTAATTGTCCTATTTGAAAATTGAAACGTGGTCAAAATAAATGTGTATTTCAAATTTGAACACTTACATATATAGATACAGTGTGTGTGTGTGTGTGTGCGTGCGCACATACATATACAAATATACAGATACATAGATATATATATATATATATATATATAATGCAAAGGTATGAACCTTAAAATCCTAAACTATAAGAATGCACCTTCCTTCAATAATGAATCAATACACTATAAATTACTTTAATCTATATGGCGGATTTTATTTATAATAATTTCGTTAGTAAATACCCTAATTGTTATTTTAGTTTCATTTACATTAAATTCTACCACTAACACTAGAACAAAATGAGTAAATTTATGACAATCTAATAAGTGATAATAAAAATGTTGTCATTAATTATATACATTTGGTTAAAACAAATTGATGTTGTCACAAAACATAATATGCATAATGTTAATGGTGACAACTTATTATAAAATTGTGGCAACATAATGCAAAAGTGATAATTTGTGATATTCATATTGTGACAATTTCGTGGCAATGAAATCTTATCATAAAATCTTAATAACAATTTTTATTGTCATTAAGTTATCACTATAGGTGTGTCATTTATTATTAATGGTGACAACTAAAATATTACCTCTTGTCACCATTAATGATATTATGACAACATACAAATTGTTCTCGCCAAAAAAAACTTATTTAGTGACAAAATAGAATGTATTGTCACTTTATATAATCATTGATGACAATTTTTACATGACCACTTTTAAATATATTTTATCAATAATATTATTTTTTTTCTTGTAGTGTAATCCAATACTTTAAAATTGGATAAAATCTCTCTGTCATAAATTTTTTATTAATAAAAAAAGTGTTTTCTTATAATGCTAAAAACCACCATACATATATATATATATATATATAAATTTTCTTATCAAAAATAAAATAAAATAAACCCTAAGAAAAGGGTTTCCTTTGTCAAAGAAATACAAAAGGTGCATCTCTCCTCTATTATATAAACACACAACGTATCCCGAAGAAAGAAAGAAACATAACGGCGGCTGAGGGCTATGGCGGTGACGCGCAGCATGAAGAAGCTAAAGCCCACCAAGCAGCAGAGGTATCTTACCGATGATATCATCTTCTCAATACTTTACAAATTACCCGTAAAGAGTCTGTTGAGGTTCACTTGTGTCTCCAAATCATGGAACGATATGATCACAAGCTCCGATTTTGTATCCGCCCATTGCCGCCTTAATCAGATCGATAACAAAAATTCATGTTCCGATAATCTCCTAATCTACATGCCGGATGATGATTTCAAAACTCAGCAAATTTGCACCTCTGTACGCGGCCGAGGTGGCAACGCGCTGCCGCAGCACGATCTGGTCCTCCCTCTGAGAGCCTACAGAGTCGTCGGGGTTTGTGAGGGCTTGATCTGCCTGACATCGAGATCCTACTTGGCACAGGGATCCCGTATATGCATATGGAATCCCTTGACCAAAAGCCTAAAAAAAGTCCCGCCAGGAGGCGCGAAGCCATGGGAAGGAAACAGGATGCCGTTGGATTATCGAACCGTTCTCGGGTTCGGGTTTGCGCGGGGGAGCAGTGATTACAGGGTTGTGAACATAGTCCACCGCGCTAGCCATTACTTTAAAGTAGAGATTTATTCGTTGGCAGCCGATTCGTGGAGAAGTATTGAGACTAACGAACCGGAAGCGAGATTGGGTTATTGTACGTCGTCGAGGCCAACGGTTTTCTTTGAAGGATCCATTTATTGGTTGGCCAAATCGATCGGACATGAAAATTCAGATGTTGTTTTGAGTTTTGTCGTGGAGGAGGAAATGTTTGCGGTCACCGCGGCTCCTCTTTTGAGTAATGGAGCACAGACGAAGCTCGCGGTGGCGAATGGATCTCTTGTTTTATTGGAAGTTGTGTTAAGGAATCTACATGTATCTACATGGATATTTAACAAGGAATCATTGGAATCACCTTGGGACAATGCCCAAAGCCTTCTCCTTCCGAAAAAGGATAAGAAGAACAAGAAATTCGTGGAGATAACCGATTGCGGACATATTGTTCTTGTACAAAACCAAGATCAGAGACTTTTTGTCTTTGATTACGATGGGGTTGGATTTAAGTTGAGAGATTTGGGAATTTATCGTAAATCGAAGCGTTTTCATCTTACTTCCATGGTGACAGAGACCCTTTTGTGGATTGATCAACACCAAAAAGAGTGAAAGATCTATGAGTTGAGAGCTGAGGACAACATTGTGCTTTTATAACTTAGTCGAATATCGATTATCAATTTTTGATTACGTGTTAGAGTTACATGTCTTGTTTCATGGAAAATTCTTGTCCAAACCCGACTTGACCACACCCAACCAATCATGTAGTAACTGTTAATACACTTGCCATGTGATTAGTCACTCTCCCTAAGTCATGCACCAATCACTTGGCCAGTAGTTTTACACTTGCCATGTGATTAGTCTCAGTATAGCCGAACTTGGTGTGTTAATACACTTGCCATGTGATTAGTCACTCTCTCTAAGCCGTGCACCAATCACTTGGCGAGTGTTTTACACTTGCCATGTGATTAGTCTCGGTGTAGCCGAACCTGATGCGGGTAAAAATTTCCTCTTATTTCATAGTCTAGATAATTAGTCTTTTATTATGACAATATTACAAGTGTTTTGAAGAATTTAGCTATTTTGTTTTTTAATTATTTTTTTCCTTCTTTAGTGGATTTTTTAACTTCTAAAATTTGGAATTTTTCTTTTTCTTTCTAGGAGCCATAGTGTTAGTAATAATCTTGTTTTCTTTGCTTTATTTTTGGTCTTTTACCATATATACTAGTTGGTCCTGTACAATCAATTACAGGATAACGTAGTATAATGGGGAATATTTATATATATATAAAGATGAAGTAGAGTGACAAACAATAACAAAGAACATAATATTCAAAATGTGAAAAACTTACCCAGTATGGATTATCTCAAGAACAGACAATTTGTTTTCCACTATTGGTACTTTTTAAACTTTTAGCAATTAATTTCTTAATATGCCTAAAAATTTATAAAAGAATATTTCCCCCAGTTCCTCCTAAAATAAAGGTTATTGCGGCTGCTTGACCTAATTAATTAGGGCTTTTATTTTCAGGGTATGGTGAAATATTAGTAAAAATTTTTGAGTTTTCGACGTCCGTAGAGAGAGAGAGAGAGCCTAAGTTTGAACAAACCTAACGATTAGGGGATAAAGTACAAAACATCCCAAATGTTGAGGGATTTGCGGCAATTACCTTTATTTTAATATCTCTAATTTTTCTTTCCGTAAATTTTTTTTTTGGTAAATTTTCTTTCCGTAAAGTAATAAAGCTAATTTAGTACCTATTTTATTCTCTGCAGAAGGGGGAAAAAAAAAGACATACTTTATGAATTACTCCGCTTACTTTGTCTCTCAAGCCTGCATTTTTTTGTCTATTAATATGCTAATTTAACAACTATTTTACTATTATTTTTTTGATAAAACATATTAGCCACGCACGCACACTATCAGAACTCAAACTAGGGCTTGTTTAGATGGGTTTAAAAAAAAATACGTCTCAAAACGGTGTTTTTTTAAAGTATAGCTTTTTTTTTTAAAACCAAGTAATTTTGCATTTGGATACAACAATTAAAAGTGCTTTAAAATGTGTTTTTATTTGAAAACTACTCTAAGGTAGCTTCTCAAAAAATGTCATTTTACATTTTTTTTTTGGGTTCTATTTTTCTTAAAAAGCCTATCCAAACATAATTTTTTTCATCTAAAGTATTTTTTTTTTTAAAAAAAATAAGTACTTCTTCTTTTAAAAAATAAAAAAAAAACACATTCAAACAGGCTCCCAGTCACCTTCCTACCTGCAATGCCAAGAGGGCCGTTCAGTTTTTATCGGAAGTGGGCTTCCTTCCTGAAAAGATTTTGTTAGGCTTTCTTTTTTTTTTTTTTCCTCAACAATTATTCTTGGGCTGATTTTACATTAACAAAAAATGAATAATATCAATTATAAAAGGTTACGTTTTGAGAGTTGACGACTCGATCATTGATTTTGCGTGCTTGGATTCAATCTCAATACTACATTTACAAAATATGAAGAAGAAAAATTGAAATATTAGTGCTTCAGAAAAACCAACTCTGTGTAGAGCCCAACTAAATAAAATAAATACAATTCTCCTCCCCTCCTTTTCATTTTCCCCCCTACCAAACAAAGCATAAGACTACGAGTCTCATGAATTGACGAGAAACAAATGCCAAAGGCTAATGAAAATTAGCATATCAGCATGCTTAATGCATGTGCAAAAATAAACGTGAGACATAATTTAGTCAAATAGTTAAATTTTAATAATATAAAATTCGGAGGAAGTCGTGTGAAATGTTTGTGGACAATCTGGAGACACTTCTTAAATTTATTAAAGATGCTTATTATGACACATAAAAGTGTCCTTATAATTTTAGTTGTCGTGTAAAACACATTATGAGACACTTTATAGTGTCACTATTCTATGGTTGGTAAACTCTTTAAGATGTCTATGACATGATAACAGATATTGGGATCGCTTCTAATTGGCCTTTTTTTCTAGTAGTGTGAAGAATATTTCAACACGAACTAAAAATAATTTCTACATGTATATATTTCTATGCAGACTTCTAGGTTTGTTTTATTTTACAAATAAAATGACATTGCAGGTAGTGTCCTTTTACATTGCATAATGTAACCACTTTAAGAATGTACTAAAGATGTGCAATTTAAGATAAAGATATGAGAGAAGAGGGAGAGAAGAAAATAATATATATATATATATATATATATATCGTATTGACAAGAGGAGGGATAAAAGAGAAAACTAAAAAACTCAGAAAAAATATACGAAACCGTCATTAGAGGGTGTTGATGCTTTATTAAAAAGTATAAAAGGGTTAATTACATCAACCACCCCTCAAAAGATACAAAACTACAATTAATCCCCCCAAAATTTTCAATAGTACCAATCCATACACTGAGAAATTTCAAAATTACAAATACCTACCTGGTCAGCCGATTCCCGATCATATTCTGCTGACGTTATCAAATGTTTTTATGAAATTTCAAAAATACCCTTATCGTTTCCGGTTCAAAAGATTTATATCCAGTTTTGCGCACATGAGCCGTTGTAGCAGATGGTTCTCAGATCATTTGGTGCCCCAGGTTCGAGTCCCGGCAATGGCATTATTTTTGATTTTTTCCATAGTTTTTTTTAACTCTTTATATATATATATATATATATATATATGTATATTAAAGTAAATTCGTTTAATTCGTAATTTAATAAATAATAAAAGTTGAATTGCATTATGAATTTATGACATTTACTTTTTTTTTCTTAAGGGCTATGTGGATTTTTCAAAATATAGAAAGTAATGCACCCCTTTTAAAAAATGTAATTTTCATATCAATTTTATACCACTCAGCCTTTAAATTGTTGAATTCTTTCACTTTGTCCAAGCCATTATTTCCTTTAGGCTATGTTTGGAACAAAGATTTTGTTGAGGAAAAGTAGGAGGAAAATGAAAAGGATCAAAAATGAATGCATAGAGTACTATCATTTGAAGCAAAGAAAAAATTTTCCTTCCTATTTTTCTTACCAAAATTCAAGAATCAAACGGAGGGTTAGTCCCTATATATTTGCAATTAATATGTTTTAAAACACAGAGGGTGTTTGCAAAAGCTAAACAGAAAAGTGATTATGCACTTTTGGCTGAAAATAAATAAATAAATAAATTACTAATGGCTGGTTTATTTTAGAACTCTTACGTATGATGCATTTAGAAATAATTAAAAAGAAATACAAAATCTGAAAGCACATCCACCCTTGCTTCTATATCCCTTAAACAAACATGCAGTCTTTGATTCTACCAAATTTTTAAATTTTTCATTCATATTTGTGCCTATTCATAAATTCCACCCTGAATCAGTTAGAACAAGAGTCGAAAGACTTTTAACTCGACACTTGAGATGCTACTCAATTGGATATTACTCAAGTGGTATTTTTAATCGTTGGACCAAGTATAATGATATCACAATTTTATTTTTTGATATTATAATATTTAAATTCAATAATTAAAAATACTAATTAAATAACACCCAAATGGGTAGCCTGAAATTTTGCCGTTTCACCGTTTGCCTCATATTTCAATTGGATTATTAATCCAGTTATTTAATTTAAATACTCTATGTATGGGTCTTCGATCCACAGATATTATTGTATTTGGGCTTTACGCTTAGTGGTAGTAGGATCAAGTCAATTTTAACATAGATTGGGCCTTAGGTCATTTGAGCCAATGTTGTTGGGACATAAAAATTGGATATAATATGTTTCCATGGGCACACTCATTAATTGTGCAAATATATGGCTCGTTTGAATGGATTTAAAAAATATATATGTATTTTTTGAATGGTATTTTTTATACTAGTCTTTTTTTAATCAAACAATTTTGTGCTTAAAAATAGTAATTAAGAGCCCGTTTAAATTTATTTTTTTTAAAGAGAAAAAACACTTATTTTTTGAAAAAAATACTTCAAAACAAAAAAATTATATTTGGATGGATTTTTTTTTTAAAAAAAAAAGCAAAAGTCATCAAAAAAAGCCAAAATGGCTTTTAGAAGTTATCTAAAATAGCTTCAAATAAAAACACCTTCAAGCAATTTTAATTACTGTATTCAAATATAAAACTGTTTGACTTTAAGAAAAGCTCTACTATAAAACTGCACAGTTCAAGGAGCACTTTTTTTAGCCTATCTTGTGTTTTAAAAAGTGCTTTTATTTAAAACTATTTTAGGATAACTTCTTCTTCTTCTTCTTTTGATGGTTACTCTAGGACAATTTCTTAAAAAAAGGCCATGTTGTTTTCTCTTTTTTAAAAAAAAGTTCATCCAAACTCATTTTTTTTTGCTTTGAAGTGCTTTTTTTTTTTTTAAAAGTACTTTTTCTCAAAAAAAAAAAAAAAAAAAAGCTCATCCAAATGGATTTAAAGTGCAATTAACAATAATTAACAAAAAAGGAAAAGAAAAAATCAAATTCCATTTGGCACTGATGTTTACTATTTTCTGTAGTATTAACATTTGAAGTCCAATTTAGTCCAATATAGGATATTTTCTGTAGTATCTTAACATTTTTATTTTTGCGTACAAAAATTTATCACAAGTATAAATGGTATAATTAATTCCTCCTTCATAAATATAGAAAAATGTTTAACTAACCAAAATTAAACATGTCTTTAAAATTTTATGCCTTAAAAAGAAAGTGAGAGGGAAGGAGATAAAGCACATTGTTTGAATTGGTGAGTTGGTGCGCGGCTCGTGGACGTATATTTCGGTTTTAGAGGTGTAGGGATTTATAATGCACGGACACCTTGAAAAGTCGTCTTATGTAGGGTTAGACATGGACACGGCTCCAATACGGTCCCAATATGTGTCTGACACAGCAACCGCATGTTTGGAAATTAAAAAAAAAAAATCCGACACAGTGTCGAACACAACTAAAAGCATGTCCGACACATTTTTTACACTGTTGGACTTTTTTTTTGATATTTTACAAAACTTAGATGTATGTGTGTGTGTTTTTTTTTTAATTTTAAAAAGGTTAGTGAAAAAATTGGAAATTAAAAAATTAAAATTATTGCTGAAAAACTTCTCGATGGTCTGTTTTAATGATAAATATTTCTATTTCTCTAACACACACTATAATTTAATAAATTATAAATATATAATATATTATAATCTAATTATTTAATAGTCGTATCGAAGCCATAGTCATATCCAAAAATTTTGAGATTTTTTTGTGTCCTCGTGTTCGTGTCCCCATGTCTATGTTCGTGCATCATAAGTAGGAAGAGAGATAGAGCCAGGGATTAGAGGGTGCAATCCTTCCTCCAAGTTCATGGCGAGTTAAATTTTATATGCATTCTAAAAATTTTAATTTTTGCCCCCCAAAATAATGAAAATACTTCTAATATTTTTATAGAAATTTGATCTCGCCTCCTTCCCCAAACAAAAATGTCTAGATCTGCTATTGTGGAAGTTATCGCTAGGAATTCAAATTCTGGTAATATGCTTGTGAGAGTGCCTGAGGGGTGTGTATGCACATTAAAAAAATAAAAAGTAAATAAAATAATGAAAGTGGTGAGGTGAAGATAAAACAAAAAGACCCCAAAAAACAAGAAAACAACAGTATTGTGGTAGTGGGCTTCTATTTTGCATGAGTGGGATTGAATATTTATTTAATTCACTCACATTTTAGCCACAAGCGGTAGACTGCATGTTCCACGAGGGAGTAATCAAACAATTTTATTTTGTTACATTCAAATTCAGTATGTATTTTAAATTCTTTTTACAATTAGACCCCACCACAATTCAATAATTCATGAATTGTTACCAATGGGCTTATGAAAGATTGGGAATGAACACCACCAAAAGTGGGAAAAATTTTCTTAGGTCGGGTATATACCTCAAATAGTTTGTATTTAATCACATATTATATATATATATTATTATTTTTATAAAATACATTTAAAATGTAATCGAATCTATACCATTAGGTGTATAAATGGGGACTTAAACACTCGGTTCATAAGAAAATTTTCTACCAAAAGGGGTAGGTTGAACAATTGAAAGGCTAGATAAGAATCAACAAATTTGAAGATTTCCTGATTTGTCGATATTTCACTATAGTTGATTTCTTTCTCTTTCTCTCTCTCTCTCTATATATATATATATTGAAAAAAGAACTGATGCCAAAATTCGTATTAAAAAAATTTCAATGCAGTACGATAAATTTTGAAAGTTGAACCTTTTGTTTCAATATTAGATATATAAAAATTGTCATGCTAAATCTTTTTTATGACTAAAGGATTTAAATTCTAAGCTCTAGCTTATTGAATTTTCAATGGAGAATTTCTTTTGAAAGAATTTAAAATAGTTTTTCAAACTTTTACGGGCCAATTCAATATTACATCAAACTAGAGGGACATGAGCACAAAATAACTAGCAAAAAAATTAACTAGTACTATAAAATTGCATCTATACCATCAAAAAAAAGGCCCAATCTTTTCCATTCTCATCAACACCATTTCACAACATATACGTCTCCCTCTCTCTCTCTCTCTCACACACACACACCCAATTGCTGCACTCTCTTGTTTAGCTGATTCTGCCTCTAATTAATAGTCCCTCAAAATGTCTAAAGTTTACAATTTGGCTGAGGTTTCTCAGCACAACACCCACAAGGATTGTTGGGTTGCCATTGATGGCAAGGTAAGGAAAAACAATAAGCTTTTTAGTTTTTGTTAATATATATGGGTAGGGGTGTAAACAAGTTGAGCTCGATTGATTTATTGAGCTCGAGCTCAACGAGCCTGTATGTTTAAGGTCAAGTCGAATCACAATGAAGAAGCTCAAGCTCGGCCTGTTTAAAAGTCGAGCTCGATCTCATCTTTTTTAATATAATACTATTTTTGTTGAAAATATAATATTATTATATTTTGTAATATGGGTCCACTTCTATTTATTGCAGGTTGATATAAGTGGATCTTTTGAATATTGAGTTTAATATCATGAATTGGGTTCTTTTCAGTTGATTTTTTCTAGCTTTTTGCATTATTTTGATTTGGCATGTTTGAATGTGCGATATTGTGAGAAAATGAGTGTATTGATAATTACACCTACACTCCTCGAAGGTCACTATAATTACAGTTAGCTCCATAAGATTTTCATAATTATAGAAAACCACCCAAGTCCTAAGGTTTGCATGTTACTAAAACCAGCCCTTGTGTCAAATTTCATCTTACACATAGACCCCCTAAAAAGTTGACGGCAGGGGTTGTTTCTATATTATCCCTAATAATATGACAGAGGTTAAGGCTATGATTTTTCTTGATACGTTTCGCGCATGGATGCAAGCCACAAGTTTCAATTATATGGATAATAATCGGCAACGAAGTGATTTAAAATAGGAGATGTTGTTCATTTTTCTGAGACATTGCTTACTAAGTTCGTCCGAATTTTCAACGCCTAATTGGAACAGGTTTATGATGTGACTAGCTTCTTGGAGTACCATCCCGGTGGTGACGAAGTTTTGCTCACTTCAACTGGTAATCACATACACACACACACACACACACACACAGAGACATATTTGGGGCAATTGCAACGGCTTTTGAAAAAAATGATTCCAGCTTTTCCGGTCATCAAAAATAGTTGCCGGTGTTTTCGTTATCAGAATCTGATACTGTTTAACTAAGGCTTTTTACTTTTTTTCTTTTTTTCTTTTTCACTTCTTGTTTTTCATTTTTTTTTCATTTGTTTTGTCTTTTCTCTTCTTGAAGTACTTACTTGTAGAAATTTTAGAAAAAGTGTTGATGGTAAAAGTTGGAAGCATTTGGAAATAAAAAGCTGCTAAAAGTAGCTAACAGTTAAAACAAGAAGCCTAGAAACTGTTAGATTGAGCATGAGGAGCCTTCAACATTTTTTTTTTGCGCTTTTTATGTCTTGAAAAAGCAGACGCAGAGAGTGCAAACAACCCTTCAATAGCTTAAGAAAAGCAAGAAAATTTTCAAATGCACTTATTTTAAGTTTTTGCAGACAACCCGACATTGCAGAAGCTAGAAGCAACTCAAAAGACACTTCTAGTTTCTGCTTAAAATTTTCACCTTCAAAAAATCGAAACTACATTTTTAGAAGCCGTTGCAAACAACCCCTAAAAACGTCGTTACCTTTATAAAACATTGTCATAATTCTCGTTTTTTCAGGTAAGGATGCGACTGAAGATTTTGAGGATGTCGGCCATAGCGCCACCGCAAGGGCAACAATGGAGAAACTATACGTAGGCGACATCAATACCTCAACAATGCCGACCAAGAAAACAAACGCTAACCCGAAGCCCAAATTCAATCAAGACACATCGTCGGGAAATATCATCAAGCTCCTTCAAATCTTGGTACCCCTCGTTGTCTTGGGCGTGGCCGTTGCCCTAAGCTTCTACATCAAATCATCTGCTTAAAAAAAGCAGCTTCAAACATGGGTGTTTCAGCTTTTGTGGTGCTTTTTTGGGGGTGAGGGGGGGGGGGGGTGCATTTGTAATTTTATTTGTTTTATGCTTGAAGAAACTTTCTATTGTTTTCTTTCTTAGTTGTCTTTTTTCTTGCATGCATATGCTTAGTTATTCATGAATTTGGTTTTTTCTTGATCTTGTCATGATGCTCTAATCCACAGCATTTTTATAAACAATAATTATAGTGCCCTCTCCATAATTATCTACAGGGGTGTTTCGTACGAGTTTCAACTTCTTGAGAATCACTAGAAACAGAAGCAAAGGTGGAGGTGCTTTCACATCTTGTACTTTTTTAGTTATTGCTAAATACTTCAGAAGCAGAAGCTGTGAAATAAAATATTTCTTACTAGCTTTTTATTTTTTCCAGCCAAAAGCACAAAATCACTTTTGTTTAACTTTTACAATTAATATCCTCATAATTGAACAAATATCATCTCTTGATTTTAAAATTTCATATATCTCCCTCGAAACTTATTTATATGCTATAGTTACTCCCTTCTGATAATTATTACACATGGTTAAATGAATTTCTTTAAATTATTCTTACATGTATGGATGATGTTATATCAATGTTTTTGAGTTTTGATCAAATTTTGATGATCAACATGAGGTATTTGTAATTTTGAAACTAAAAGAGAATTTATTTATAGTAACAAGATCAGTGAAATTCATGGCCTTTTTATATAGATGCCTCAGTTATGATATTAGTTGATTTAATTACTAATATAAGAGATTCATGGATGATGATCCAAGTAGGGTTGAGAAATAAATCAATCTACTTGAAATCGGTTATAAAAAGTTCGTTTAAACTTGGTTCATTAATTTTAACAAATCAAGCTTGAACATATTTTCGTGTTTGATAAAATTTGAAGTCCGACAAACTCGACTTGATTAATTAAATATGGTAATATAAGTGTAAAAATATCAAATTACTCAAGCTCGACTTGAGTTTGGCTCGATTATAGATCGGCTCGTTTAACAATCAAACCAAGCTCAATCAAAATTTCAAGTTGAATAAAAATTCAAATCAAGCTTAAAAAATACGCTTTTCAACTTGACTCGATTCGTTTACACCCTAAAGATAATTAATTCCGTTAATTTCTTTTCTTTCTAGTTTGCCATATGATTTTTTTTCTTATTTACTTAATTTTTCCAGCAAACTCTTGAAAAGTTCACTAATATTCTTCATGCTGACAATGTTACAGCCAAATTTACAGGGCAACTTCAAACAAGAAATTTTAAATTCACAATGAAGTTCCCATGCTTTTAATTTGGAGTATTCACTTAGCTTGAACATGTTAATTAATTGGAGGGATGAAGATATAATTACTTAAGGTCAAACATATGCATTTGAACTAAGAAAATATCTTCTATAAAATTGCGTTGTTTTAAATAATAAAAAGAAGGGCAAATTACGCCACCACTCTTTAAAATATAATGTAATTACAAATCAATCTCTATTATTTTTAAAAATTACAAATACCCATCGAGGTTCAGGACCTTTCTTGTAAACATTTATAGAGATGTTTAGAAGATAACTTTTTTACAACTATAGTTGTTAATCGGGCCATCAAGAGATATGCTTTGTCGAGCCTAACAAAATTCCTCAACCAATTTTGTTATTTCACCAACATCCGCAAAGTAATTTCACTTTATACCAACACAACCACCATTGGGTATCACCATCTATAATCCGATACCATCATTATTATTATTTTTAAAAAAAATAATAATTTCATGTATAACTTCTACATTTTAGGCTTGTCCAAACCTCACCGAAATCACCAGAGATGCAACTCACAGTTACGTCCTATCTTGATGAATAATAAATTTTAAGTTGGTAAATAGCTCAGGAATATTTATAATTTTTAAAATCATAAGAACTAATTTGTAATTATACTATATCTTAAGGGATAAAGACGTAGTTTTCTCTAAAAATGAATGATAATATTTTATTCACTAAAATAGTTAAAAGTTCAGTATTCAAACATAAAATCCAACATACATGGAGATGTAAAAACTCGATTAGGGAAATAAGAACCCTTGGAGTAAATCAAAGATCAAATCCTAATTAAACAAATACCTTAGAAAAAAAAAACTCTTGTTAAAGATAATTTTCCCTTTCAACTTCAAGTCGAACTATACTAAGAATGATTCATCCACCATATCCAATCATCAATCATCAAAAGTACAAAAATCCCACATTTTCCTAAGACAAACCCCGTCAATCACAAAGCCAATATTTTGTCACACTTAGCCAAAATTACTCAAACCCCCCCCCCCCAACCCCCACCCCACACACACGCGCATAAGAACAACTCCTGGGGAGGTTTCATGCTCCCCTCCTTTGCTTCTTCTGCACATAAGAAAGAGAGAGAGAGAGAGAGAGAGAGAGAGAGAGAGAATGGGAGTGTTGTCAAGAACCAAGAAGCAAGAAAAGAGAGCTTCGACGAAGCCGAACGCAGTCCTAAAAGTGGTGCACCCGCGTGGGTACACCTTAGTGTTGTGCGAGCCGATCACTGCAGGGGAGCTCATGAAGAGGTACCCGAGGCACTGCGTTACTAGGCCCGATGTCTTTGAGTTCCCCTGGATCGTGGTGCGCCCTGAGTCGGTTCTCGAGCCCGGGAAAGTGTTCTACCTCGTCCCTTTTCGCACGCTAGACAAGCTCTGCAAGTCCAAAAGACAACAGCTCGAGTCCCTGCACCGGAACAGGCAAGACAACCAACATGGCCTCGGACAACCTTATCATCATCATCATCACCATCATAACAACAACAACAGCATTGTCGGTTATAAAGAACACGACAACACGGACGAAAAAGATCCCAATCATCACACTCTGTACAAGGAGTCGTTCTACAAGTCGTGGAACGAGATGAGGAGGACAGTTCTTTCTCAATCTGATCATGAGGATCATCTGCTGGATTGGGGGCTCGATCATTCACCCTTGGAAGGGGGTAGGCCCCACGTCACGAGCCCCGAGTGCGAGGAGCTGCTGAGCCTCAAATCTTGTCTGAGGAAGGAGGACAGTGTGAGGAAGAAGCTCAACTTGAGCGTGGGCTTCACTTCCCCGGTCGCCACACTGTGTAGCCGGAGTGGCTCCCCGAGCGTTCAGAAGGCTGCGAGCTCGGCTTCTCCGGTCGCTATGCCGCATAGACGAAGAGGGTCCCCTAGAGTTCCATCAGCATGATCTGGTTTTTTGCAACTTTGATCACATACACTACATAACACAAAAACTTTTGGAAAAATTACTCTAGTTTTCATCTCCTCCTTTAGACCGGCTGTTAGTACTCTATAATATATATCTTTATTTAGTTGATTTAATCAATTAATTACTAATTAATTGATTCTTCCATCAATTTCATTAAATTAATTTTATCCACCAAATCAATTAATGACCTTAAATTTTAAAGTCCAATTAAATTAACCCTTTAACTTTATTCAATTAAATTAACTATTTAATTTAATTGAGTCCATCAATTAACTTAATACATTTTATTGATTAATTAATATCTAATTAATTAATGGATTGAGCTCTCAAGTCCAATTAAATTAACTCTTTAATTTAATTTAATTAAATCAACTTACTGATTCAATTAAATCCACCAATTAATTAATTTACTTAATCAATCGAATATATTACATCTCAATCGATTAAATCAACACTTTGATTTAATCCAATTAAGTGTTTCATGTACGTTTAGTAGTTTATCCATTCATTTGTGTGTGATCCCTTAAGTTTACCAATCGATTAGAAATGAGCTCACAACACATTGCGATATTTTAGATGGTAAATTCATCAATCGATTAATTAAACTCATTTAATTAATCACTTATGAATTAGAACTCGTTCTAATTTATAAGACCCATCTATTGTGGTCGATGTCCAACAACAAGCCCACGACGCCTAGTCAATAGGTGAAGTGTAATGCATGAACCTATCTGCTTATGGTTATTGTGCAAATAAATTCCTTCCATTATCTAATCTCCTGATTGAGGTATAGGATATGGAATTTATCAGAAATCCTTTTAACCTCAATTCTATGGTTCTTATTTATAATTAGTCTTTTCGACAATCGATCTAAAAACTCATTTCTAATCATTGTCTCTACCGTGGCTACGGATTTCCGTAGACTAGATAAAATAGAACACATAAGAGATTCACTCACTCTATAAGGTGAGTAAGTGGATTTTTTATCGACCCTCACAAACCTTCATATATAGAAGATCTATACCCAACATAGGCGCCATTAGACCCGCCACAGGATCGATGCCTATATCAAAGTATAAATTCACATGTACAAGATTATTATAGAGCCTCAAATCTAAGGACTAATTAATGCACTCTATAAACTGAGAAACAATCATAATTTGATGTGCAACTAGCCCTCCCATTTAGGTGTTTCTCGGTAGGATCATCAGTGAACTCATTATCCAATGAGCACCTGCTTATGCATATGAATGTCTCTACATTCAATGTCTATAAAACAAAACATCCTCTCATTTGATATATGTCATAAGTACAAGTCTTAATTCGAGTCATGTTAATGCCCCTAGTATTTGTTAGACTCTTCGACTTGGAGTTATTTAGATCATACTTTAGAGACTTGTTTCAAGACCTCAATTTCTATGCGAGGCCAAGTCTCATAGCCTTATGTGATCTAGGAGCTTCAATTATATGTGTATAACTTACACATTATGATGAAGGTGGCCAAAAGGTATAAACTTTCATTTCTATTATTAATCTAAAAGACTGTTTGTTATAAAGAGTATTTAAAAGTATCGTCAATCTCACTGGCTTGCCGGGCACTACTCTAACAATATATATATATATATTAATTTTGATTCGATTTCAATGACTTAAGGAAGGAATATTTATAATTCCAAAATCAAAAGAGAAAAATTGCATAGTTTTACATAATTACAAGAGACTAACCATAGTAACAAACTCATAAATTACTCATCTCATCACTACAATTTTTTTTTTTTCAAAAAGTTCAAAAAATATTTAAAAGAACCAAAAACAAGAAAAATACCTATAGCCTCTCTGCAAATCACGTTCTCTCCGTCATCTTCATCTCCGATCTCTGCGACTGCTTCGACGGCGAGCTCGACCCCCTAGACAAGCCACCACCATGCCCGAATATATTCAGCCTCGTTATCTTCTTCGAAAACGAGCTCATGAACTTCCTCGAACTCGACCTCTCAAGATTCCTCTTCATGTACACATGATCCTTCTCCAGATCGTTGAGCCTCATCCTCATCCGCGCCAGCTCTAGCTTCAGATCACGATTCTCGCGTCTCAACGAGGCATAGTTGTCCCGGGGAGACATGGCCGCGCTGCGGGCGCCGCTGTTGATCCGCCACGACGACTGGTGGTGCATGGCTGCGGTGGCTGTGGCCATGGGGGGCTTGGGGATATTGATCATGTCATCATCGGGGTATAAGGTGGAGGAGGAGGAGAAGAGCGAGTTGCGGAGGCGGAGCTGCTCGTAGTAGAGGACCTGGACGATCGATTGGATCGGGAGGCGCTCGTTCTGCGCAGCGTGCGCGCCAGCCTCCGAGGATAGCTTCTGGAAGTCGATCAGCTTGCAGAGCTTTCGCCGGTCGGGTTCAGATAATCCCGAATGAGCCTGAAGATGTCGTGTCAAAAAGTTAAAAAAAATTGAGTGGTAAAAGTATATAGTATTTGGAGAAAAAAAAAAGTGAAAAGCTGTAATTGATTTTGAAAAAGCAACTTAAAAGTAAAAAAAAGATATCTTTTCAACTTTTACCTTATTTTATTTTTTTTTCAACAAAAGCAAGAAAACAGAATATTGGTTACTTTTTTCCAACTGTTTTTTTTTTTTCAATAGAAATAGGAAAAACACTTTTTTCCGCTTACAAACACCCCCATAAACCTATTTGAAAACTCACAAGCCAGTTGTGTCCTTTTATTTTTTATTTAAAAATAATAATAATTATTGTCAAAAATGAAATTTGTTGATTAGTTTGTGTGTTGATATTATATGAAAAATATTTATTAAATATTTTTACTAATAATGTGTTATAAAATAGCTTCAAATTATCAAATAAGTTAATTTGATGACAATATATATTAATAATGGTTATAACACCATATAATAATGTTCATATCATTTAAAATCCTTTTAAAACATATTTTATCTATAAATGATTCCGAACAAGAATGTTAATATTATTTACAATAATTTAAATTAATGCATTTATATATTCGTAACGAGCTTGAGCTCGAGCTCAAATTCAACTCAAAGTTCAAGCTCGAGCTTATTTTTTGTAGTTGTTGAGTTCTAGTTCAATATTTTGGACTAAAGCTCAAGCTCGAAAATATTTTCAATGCTCGATCTTACTCGATTCGTTTTCGTTTTCTTTTTCGTTTTCGTTTATACACCTGTTTTCTCTCCCTAATCCCCACCCCCACACACAACGCGCGCACACACGCACACGCACACACACGCACACACAGGAACATTAGTTATTACTTACTTTGAGGTAAACATCGATTGCTCTATACAATCCATCATGCACAGTCCTCGCATGCGCTGGTAAACTCTCAGCAATGGCTATAAACAAGTTGAGCTTCAGATTTGCATCAGGCGCAATCTCAGCCAGGTAATTATCCACCAATTTAGCCACCTTAAACAACGCCGTTTGCGAAGGCGACGAATGATTAAGACTGTCTGATTCGAAGATCGAATCACCATCGTCCACGCGGTCTTCGTCATCATCGTCACGGTCACTATCATCCTCATGCTGACAGAAATTTACCAGTATCCTATGCACAGTTTCGACATCAAACAACGTGTCCCCTGCATGTCTGAACGAAGGGATCAAAAGATCATCGAGCGTAGCTATGTCGAGCTGTGACCCTATCCTCCTCTCGAGATCTAGCCTACACGCAACTGAGCAGTCGAGCATCACGGCGCTTCTCAACATCCCGAATAGAAAAGTTATGGGAACTGCAAATTTCTCAACCGGGAGGAGGCTAACGATCGTCTCGACAACGAGCTGTTCGTGGCTGACATCCACTGTGTGTACATTGTGTGTGGATTGAGTGTTCCACAATATTGATTTCTTGATGAGCTCCTTTTCTGCGTAGTTTACGAGTGATGCCCCTATGCTCTCTGGCCTGACCCCTCTGCATTTTATTGCAGTTATTACGCGTTGATACAAGTCAACCCGTAATACAGAAAGATCTTCGATCCACCAATCCGGATCGGATTTAGTATGTTTGCTCATGTGGAGCCTACCCGAGCTGCTGTACTCCAGTCTTGAAAAACTCGAGGCGATTTGCTCCACGCAAGCCTTAGAGGCTATGGCGTCTACACAGCGGGTGACTACGTTTAGCTCGTCTGCAAGCGGGAGTAGATTTTCACACTGTTGGAGGACTTCTACACACATTTCAAGACTCTTGCACACAACGCTGTCAAGATACTCTTCTGCCCGGGTGAAAAGATTGTTCTTCGAGTGCTCTTCTGTCATTTCTAGGTAATGAGAGACGCAGCACAGTTGAGCGACGTTTGCAGCAGTGATTTCAAAGTTGATGCCATAGCAGAACTGAGCCGCCAGCTCGAACGACTCAGCTCCTCCTGGTAATCCCAGGAGCTCAATTCTTGATATATCCGAGTCGCGGTGCTCTGCCACCAACCTCCTCATTCGTCCGCTTCGCGAGACGAGAGGGAACTGAAAATGGAATAATAATAATAACATGATGAGAGTTCTTGTGGTACATTTTTAGAGGGTCAAGTACATTTTTTGAGGCTCAATTCGAGCCAGAACAGATAAGTGAAGCAGAGCATGAGAAACAGAAGCTACGCGGTTAAACATAGGCCGGGCTTTTTATATATCTTCACATTTCAAGCTCCAAAACAACAATATCATGAAATGTGAAGGAATATCTTATTTTGAAGCCTCTCTAAAATATGCTCATTACAAAGAATCACTAGTTCAACAGTAGGTCTCAAAGACATAAAAAAAAAAAACCATTTGGAATTTGATAAGATTATGATGTGATGTGGAAAGAGTACAAGATTCTGTTATGTCTACGTCCCCTTAGCAAGAAGACAAACATGTAATGCACTTTCTCACACACTGGACATTTCATTTTTCCCTTTTCCTTTTTTTTAATTGCGTAAAATTCCTCGGGTGATAATAAAAACGAGCACGAAGATGATTCGAATACTGTCAACTCTAAAAACGAGCACGAAGATGATTCGAATACTTTCAACTCTGGTAACTGCACGTAAGATAAGATAAACCGATTGACTGACCTTGTGCAACGAGAATGTACCACCGTCTACTTCGATGATTATATCACTTGGAACATCTCGAAACACCCTATTAAGTGTATCATAAAATGCAGTTAGAGGAGTATCAACAGTTTAAACTTGATAACCGAGAAAAAAGAAAAACACACACACACACAGAGATGGTATCTGCTACAAGAACTTAAATCTTGATAAATGGAAATATTGTATCACAAGTCACTAATCAGCAACACCATTTCAACTTTCATCAGTGAGCAATAAAAGGAACAGATAAAGTTCCAAAAAGAGACAATGTTTGGTTCTTTGATTGCAGTAAGGAAAATACTAAGAAAACACTTCAAATGACAGTATTCCGTGCTTTATTTCTTGAATTTTTTCCTATCCTCCTTTTCCCGATCAAAATCCAAGGTCCAAACAACATAAAGTTCCTTGATCATATATGAGATATGCCATTGTAAACATGCTGGTTTTCTAGCTTCAGCCCGCATATAGATCAATGTAAGAACGCTCTCTTTGCTCCCTTTACTCTATCCCAATTGCAGCATTTCAAAATCCTCTCTCTCTCTCTCAAACACACACATCAAACCAAACTCCAAACGTTCAACTTCTTCTCATTGTAACGAGCCCAAGAAAACAGCATATCAACTAACAACAACAGCAGCAAACAGAACTAAAAAAGACGAACCATTCGCTGCACCGTTGGCGCGCGCTCTTGGCCACGGGCAGCTGCTGCGTGTGATGCTTGTCCATCGAAAAAACCGACCGAAAAACTAATCCCAGAAAGAAGGAAGTGTTTCGTGAGCGAAAGCAGGAATGTGGGGTTAATGAAACAAAGAGAAAAGACAGAGACAGAATGACAAGCAAGATGTGTTCCTGTGAGGTAGGTTTCTTTGGCCATTTTCCTCAAACAGTTGGTGTGCAAATCATAGCGTGCGAATTGTCCACAACATTGGGCCTCACTTGTGGGTCATGTCTTCAGTTAAAAAAAAAAAAACACAACTTTTTTGTCACACTATACATTATTCATGATTCCATAGCTCTGTATTTATCTGGGTTTTGTCTGTTCTTTCATGAAATTCAAGAAAGCAATAACAAAATAGTGAAAATGCAGAGCCCATAATGGAAAAAGAAAGGCAAAAAAAAAAGCAGAAAAAAGAGCGGGAAAAAAAGGGTTCGTTATTTGTTGTTTCTCACATTTTACTCTGTCCTCGTAAGCTAATCATAAAATTCTCTTTTTCTACCCTTCAACTTTTCTCCTATTTGCACTCCAACCTATAAATTGTTCTTTTTTCTTTTTTGGGTCAGCTAATGTCACCTCTATCTCTCTCTCTCCCTCTCTCTCTCTCTATTTCCGTTTCTTTTTGTAATCAATAACTAATAAGGTAGACATGTTATATGTATATACTTTTTTGTTCATCGTTATAAACCACAGGACACGTTTTAGCAAAAAGATGGAGATTTTGAGAGTTCATTTGGATAGTTTTTTTTTTTCAAATATTTATTTTTTGAAAAAAAAAAAACACTTCAGTAAGAAAATATCATATTAGGATGGACTTTTTGAAAAAAAACAGAAGCCAGAAAAAAAACATTTTTTTTGGCTTTTTTTTAGAACCTACTTTAAAGTAGTTTTAAATAAAAATACATTTTAAAATATTTTAAATAATTGTATCCAAACGTGAAACTACTTGATTTAAAAAAAAAACCTCTTCTCTAAAAAGCATAATTCGAGAAACACTTTTTTTTTTTTAAACACAACCAAATGAGCCTTTAATTAAATAGTTAGTTTGTATGTATGACGAATTATTACATAATTATAGATTGATTACACTTTGCACCCCTAAATTATATTCCCAACTGTGTTATCATACTGAACTATGAACTATAATAAATCAACACTTTATAATTATAAATTGCGTAATAAAAAATTAACACTTAGTATTTATAATTTAAGGATTGATTTGTTATAATTTTTTAGTTTAGAAAAATAAGGGCAACATATGTTACAATTAAAGAATGCAAAATATAATTAACTACTCTATGATCATCATATAAAGTTAAGCCAGTTCGGATCTTCTATTGCATAATTGTGTTGCATCTTCTATTACACTCATTAATACATGCCACGTGTATTGGTGAGCCATTGAAATAAGAAAAGAAAATCTTTATATTTTTTTCATATCATCAATTTTTGTCTTTCCTTATCTCAAATGTCCATCAATACACATGACGTGTATTGATGGGTGTAATAGAAAATGTAACACGATTATACAATAAAGGATCCGAACTGAATTAAGCAAGTTAATGTAAATTATCTACCAACAACCAATTGGTCTAACGGGATACGACGTTGGATCCCTTAAACAATATCCAAATTTCGAATATTGGAATTGTGAATGGAACAACTGGGTTTGGAGGATCGTCTCCATACTCAGCCTTTGCAATACTCGAATCTGAATTAGTCGATTAGTGGGCTAGAACCAAATGGCTAAGACAAAAAGAAAATGTAAATTCTCTATTCATGCCTGAAGATTTACATCACATTTTGAGGCTAAAAATGTGACAGAATAGCTAAGTTAATCGCAGAGTTAAGAAATTGAAATAAATAGTGTGAAAATGATCCAACTTTTCCAAAAAAATCAACTTGGTTGGCTAGCATGAAATTTCTCATTTTTAACATTAACCTAAAATTTGAAACAGTTTGTTGTCCGTATATGATAAAGCAACTAATTAATCACAAAAAGAAGATCTAAAAAAAGGCTCTACGCGTGTGGGATATGATAAATTAGTTAGCATGTGAAATTTGCATTAGTAGTCTATTCAATTGGTTGGTGCAATTAAAAATTTGCACATACCAAAGTTGACACTAAAATACTTCCAAGTCACACACCAAAAAATTTAAAAAAAAAAAGTTAGGTCTTCTTTTCTTTTTAGTTTTATAATTGAACATTAAGTATCACAACAAGAATAATATTAGTAACAAAATATAAAAATAGCACCATAAAAATTGTCATCAATAATTATATTAAGTAACAATATTTTTAATGTTGTTACTAATTGAAGTTATTTAGTGACAACAATTTTTATGTTGTCACAATATAGCTCAATAATAACAATAATTAATAATTTGAGCAAAACACACTTAACCCCCTTAAACTATATTCATGTAACATTTTACCCCTTTTGTACTATAAAAAGTTTCACTTTACCCCTCCATCTTAATTCATATACAAACACAGCGTCAAAAAAGTCCCACATAATCCCTCCATCTTAATTCATGTACAAACACGGCTGTTAAATATTACTTGTAAAATATCTATTATAACCTTTCAATCTTTTAATTTTTAAACAAAAAAAAAAACTCATCAATGTGAAATGGATAAACAATACAACCTTTCTTGTTCTTTCGTCTCTATTAAAGCACTATTATAATGCAAATGCATATATGTATAATAAATTTTGAAGTTTTGTTGGGATCTTGTTTTATTTTATTTTATTTATTAACACTTTCTTGGTTGTTAGTTAATATTTATTTTATTCTAATAAATATCAAGATTGATTTTTTTAGATCTTAACAAATTATTATTATTATTATTATTATGAGATTTATTTATTATTTAATACTTCATAGTTTCTTTTATTTCTTTCAAGTTTTTGAAGTTTATTACACATAAATGTAATGGCTGCAATTTTGTCCAATGAGTTAAGCTTCAGATTTGTTAAAAGAGTTGGAAATTGTACAATAGTAGAGCTAAGCTTTTCAGATCAAAAAAATAGAATTATAAACAATTGAAAGTTTACATTTGTGGTTTTCAATATATAACAATAAGCTTGTGATATTGAAAATAAAATTGATGTATTCACTATCATAATTTCATTGCCAAATAATCAGAGGCATAATATCAAAAGATATAAGGTTTTGCTTAACATCAATAGTTGAAAAGGTTTTTGTATTTTGTATTTTTTATGATTAATATTGGAATCTAAAAAACTACAAGATTATAATAGATATTTACAAGCAATAGTTAACAATGTGTTTGTGTACAAACTAAGATGGAGGGGTTAAGTGAAATTTTTTATAGTACGAGTGGGTAAAATGTTACATAAGCATAGTTCAAGAGGATTAAATGCATTTTGCCCTTAATAACTTAGTCATCATTATTAACAATTAGTGGTACAAGGTGCCAAGTTAGTGACATAAATATTGTCAATATGGTTGTATAACAAGATCTTTATTATCACTAAATTATCACCATAATTATAGCAATAATTATCAATGATGAAAATTTAGACTGTATTTTATCACTATTGACGTTATATAGAAAAATATTGTAAACTAAGTATATATGATCATTAGTAACATTTTTTTCATTATCATCACTATTTTACTCATTTTCTTATAGTTTAATGCTCATGTCATTACGAGCACACAATATGTTGTCACCTTATTATAAAACTTGTAAGGTTCTAAATAAAATTATGTGGAACGTGGCCACAATTTATAAACTAATATGTTTAACAAAAAATCTTGCTATAATGTTAAAATTTTCTATTCAAATTCAAACGTCAAATTTAAGTAACTTATATTTGTATCAATATTAAGTAGAATTTGGAAATTCTAAGTCAGTCCAGACTGAATATTGAAATAGCTCATTTTCAAAAATAATATAAATAGTTCACCATTGTCATGTTCTTGCCAGAATTATGAAATTAAGGAAAATAATCATTCATCTCTCTCTCTCTCTCTCCACAAATAGTCAAACAAAGAATCGACTTATATATCTTCCTTTGCATATAATCAGGCAGAAACAAGAAAAACAAAAAGTGCTAAAGAAAATTTCAAAAAGAAGCAAGCTGAAAAAAAAAAGCCACTTTGAATATCATATAGTATAAAAGTATTGATTATTTTCCCAACATCTTTTGGGCAAGTCATGTCGGGGATGATATTGAAAAAGAAGGGTCCATGTGTCCCAACACCTAATTATTGTTAAAGTAATTTAATCATAACATTTGATATGATTTTATCTTCCACCACCACCACCTCTTCCACTCCCAATGCCCATTGCCCTTTTTTTCGTCTATGTGAAAACAAAATAATTTCCTCATGCTACAAGGTCAAATTGGAAGACAATCTTGTGGACAAACCTGCAAGTAGGGCACTATGATATATATATATATATATATGGAAAGTTTTAGTCTATACTAGACTCGATCAAATTATTGTTAATCACGTGATAAATATTTTACACTTGTCATGTGATTGGTGAATAATTAAGAAGAGTGACAAATTATTTTGCCAGTGCAATACACTTATTTATCATTTGTTGAGTTTGACTAGACCAGATTTCGAAAAGAATTATATATATGTGTGTGTGTGACGAAAGTTGAAAATACACTACGAAAAAAATGCATTTTAAGTAACAAAGTAATGGTAGCAAATGTATATTTTGCACTAGAACTAGGTTTTTAGTGACAAAATATGATTTCGTTACCAAAATGCTACTTTTTAGTAATGATAAAGATAATTCATTACGAAAAGCAATAGTTTGTTACTAAAAACTCAAACATTAGTGGCAACAAGGTATATTGTTACGGAAAACAAGGTATTGTTACCAAAAAATTATTTTTTTGTAACAAATGGAAATATTCATTACGAATAATATAGTGTTATCGATAAAAATGATTTTTATTTGTGACAACTGTAAAATTTGTTTCGAAACTTTAGACATGATTTATAATATATATCTATATATATACTATTTTATAGAGCATTAATATTTTTTAATAACCGCTTTGTGTCTTTGATGTGAATGGACTATTGAAACCTGTTTAAATGGACTTTTTTAGAAAAGAAGCACTTATTTTTTGAAAAAAATAGCACTTTAGAGAAAAAAATATATATATATTTGGATGGGCATTACAATTTTGTTTGTAATTTTGACTTTTGGCCATGTATTTTTATTGTGGCTAAAAAAAATCAAAAACTAATGAATTGAAAAATAAAAAAAAATTAGTAAGATTAATAAAATTTGTCACATAATTTAATATATATATATATATATATATATAGTCACACATAATCTTAGTTAGAGTTAAATCTTAGTTCATGGCTATTATACAATTTATTAGAAGTACGAGCATAATACAGATGTGAAAATATATTCGAGAGTAAAAATACGACTTATTTTGATATTATGTTCACATAAATTATGTTTTTTTATGTAATTTATATAATGAAAAAAGATTATTTAAAACTATTCATTAAATTATTTAATTTATAATCATAATATAAATTATATGTAATTATTTATATAATTATTAATATTTTTATGAAGTATTAAATGAATTTATTATTTTATCAAGTATTATACAGAATATGGTATATTGAATATTGTTATATTAAAAGTACGAATATTATTCGTTAAGTGCAGAATATGTATGAAAAATAAAAATAATTTTTAATTATTCATAAGTACGAGTACTATAGAGGTATGGTACATGTTTTAACTAACGGAGCTCTTTTAAGTATCTAAATTTATTTAATTAATATATAATTAATTAATTAATTAAATTAAAATTAATAAATGGAGGTAGGAAATAAATATGGATAATAAAACACCAATAACACTATTAAACGAGCAATTGACGCAGCGGCAATAGTATTCCAAACCATATACGAAGTCGACTGTTTGAACTCTCCCGATGACAAAGGAAAATATTATTATGTGGTCGATGTATTATGTGGTCGATGTGCGGCTCAAGGTGCACTGCTGGGGTTGGCGCGCGGCTTTCCCTTTTAAAACTATAGTGATGAACTTTTTGTGACAAAATTATTTGTCACAAAAAAAATCTATTTTTGTAACAACATCTAAAAAGTCGTTACAAAAACTTTTGGCGTCGAGCTTTATGGGACGAATTCTATTAACAAAATCTTTCGTTACCAAAAGTTACAGTGATAAAAAATAGACTTCCAGTAACGAGATTTTTTGTTACAAAAGGTTTTTTTTTTTTTTGTATTGAATAATATTGCTAGTTGGTTTTCTATTTGTGAGTGGCTAAAGTATTGTATCCGCGTAGTTGAAGGTCATTAGGTTGGGAGAGGAGGAAAAACATTAAATATGACAAGAGGTTAGGTTTTTTTAATTTCACAATTTAGTCCATATTTGTTTTTTGGTTTTATTGACGACGGATATTTGAATTTAATTTCGGACATCTCCTTTTGTTTTTCAAATTTAGCTATTATTCTTCACATTTCGTTATAAGTATTTTTTGATGGCAAAATACACGCGTTACAAATTCGAAATGCTATCAAATTACTTCAAATTACTAACGTAAAGGTGGAGAAAAACTAAATTCGAGCGGGAAAATTGAAAAATTTAGGATTAAATCTGAAAATTTGTAATAAATAAGATTATAAATAAATAAGAACTAAGTTGTGGGTTGAAAATAAGATTTTATCCAAGGGGTTTTCCATGATTTGACACTTAACTCGTCCCGAAAAGGGGCAAAAAAAAAAAAAGAATTTCCGATCTGCTCCAAAAGTTATTTATATTCTAAATTTCAGTCCACATAGAACAGATTAGAACAATAGTTTAGTCCTTCCCAAAATCATGATCATTTCTAATAACATCTATTAAATGACTAATGGATTTTGAGCATGTAAGAATTTTTTATATATTTTTTTTTCATTTTCTGGATACATAATTGATGCATTTTATGATATATTTTTGTTACTAACGTGAAAAGAATTTTAACTTTTTCTTACTAAACAGGCACTACAAGAAAATGAGTAAATTAGTGACAATATGAAATAGTGCAAAATTGATAATAATTAGTGACACACCTATGGTGACAACTTGGTGACAATGGAATCTTGTCACAAAATCCTGACGACAAATTTTTTTGTCACCATTATTAACGGTTGCCACTAAAATATTCATTCTTGTCGCCATTGAATGCATATTGTGACAAGATCAAAATTATTGTCACTAAAAAAACTTAATTAGTGACAAATTAGAAGATATTGTCACTTAATACAATTATTGATCACAACTTTTATATTGTCACTGTTATTTCTTGTCATTAATATTATTTTTTTCTAGTAGTGAAGTATTTTTAGCAAACAAAAAAAAAAGTATACATATATTCCAAGAAAATAATGCAATATTTCTAAACAAGTATTTGAATAATTTTTAAGAAACTTTAGGACAATTAGCATGCATGCGAATTGGCATGAAATTCAACTCTTCTTTTGAATTTTTTGGCTCATATATATGTATGAACTAACTTTTTTCTACATATCTTGCACTTTAGATCTTCTCCACAATGCAAATTCATAGTTTATTTCTTTTAATTAATAAAATCTACAATAAAAAGATACTTTTTCCAGTTTATCATAATTGCAAAGACTTACCACTAACTTCAGAAAGTCAAATATTTTATGAAAATTGCAAAGATGATATCATTTGCCAAATTTTCTTAATGATTTTTGTTTAATATCCTGCATTTATTAATTATAAGGATGTGTACTCTTTATAATAGGGTTAAATTAGTATCAAGTCCATTTCTTCGATAATTCCATCTTCTCCGATTCATTTCACCATGATAGACATAAATTTATTCATTGCAAAATAGTGAAAGTGGTGTTTTTGTAAGAGAAGTGAAAAATAAAGACTAGATTGACGGAATAGTGATGAAAATACGATTCATTTTTTTTACTCTCTCATTTTTCACTTGAAATGTAAAACAATCTCGTCTCATTTGATCCGACTGTTGTGTGATTTGACCAAAATACCCCTAAACTAACTTTCAATATCAATAAAAATGAAATGTCAAATAGGTCCAACAATAATTTTAATTTTTAAAGTTTTAAAATGTAACAAAGAGGGCAAAATAAAACCCAAAATAAAAACATATCCAATGGAACACACACACACATAGGGTAAAATTTGGTGAGGAAAACCAACCCATTAAAGGACAAAAATGTCAATTTGTAAATTTGCCCTAACAATGGGGAATTGCTTTACAATTATTATCAACCATAATTAAAGCAAAACTTAAGACAAAAAAGGGGTGGGATGATAATCTTGAAAAAGGGATCTTATGTTTATCACTAAGAATGTGACAATTATGGCTAGGAGTCTAAGCTAGGACATAGCATGGAAATGAACATGGATTACGGCCAACTAACAAGCATATTTTAAAAGCTTTAGTCCATGATCAATCTCGTGTGGATAAAAACATGATTATTTCTAGTTGAAATTATAGGTCAAGGTTCTAATTTTTCCACCCTAATTTGTTCATGAAAAGTGAACAAATTTAGTTCATATAACAAGAGGTTGTCATAGTGGAAGAAAACACTAACAAAGGGCATTTAAGTCTTTTTGAATCTTGGGACAAGGGACAATTGGGTAATTTGAGAAAAATGCATCTCCTAGCTCGGAACGGCAACACTGAGTGATTGAAAGAATGACATGTGTTCGATAATCTTGTAATAACTTTAGTTAGTTAGGTAAATGAAAAAAAGAAAAATATTAAGGCTTCGTCTGGTAGGGTGGAAAATGCGAGAAAGGGGAGAGGAGGGAATGGAAAGAAATTGGAAGGAAAATATGTATTTTCCCTTATTTGGTTGTGGGAGGAAAATGGAAGGACGGAAATGGAGGATGGAAAAATAAGTATGGGGCCTACTAATTTTTTTTCCACCCAAAATCAAATGGAAAATGAGAGGAAAATAATGCAAGGATATCTATAAAACAAGATTTTTAAAATTGTCCATATGTATAACTAGGTATTTAAATAATATTGTTTCTTCTACCAGTATGAATCTTTGCATTTTTAAATAGCAAATACGGCGTATTCATTTGTATAATACATTAAAAATATATTTCACATATTTATTATTTTATTCTCATTAAATTATCTACAACATAATTATATTTATAACTTAATTATATTTATAATTATATAAGATTGTAGTTGTCATTTGACACAATTTAAACAAATATTTCATTATATTAATTTATATATTTTATTTACATTATACTTATTTAGTTTAATTTTATGAATCTATTTTTTTGAGACAAATTTATTAATCTATTTTAATACATGAATTCATAACATAATTATAATTTATAATGATATAAGGGTATAATTATCATTTAATACATAAATCATTTTCTTTCCTTCCACTTTTCCATTCAAACAAACAAAGGAAAATAAATAGATTTTTATTTTCCTTCCATCTATTTTCCTTTCAACCAAACATACATGTGGAAAATTAAAATCCACTCATTTTCTTTCCTTTCATTTTCTTTCCTCTAATTTTCTTTCCTCCCTATTTTCTTTCCTCTGCTAAACGTAGTGTAAGGCTTTGTTTGGTAGGGTGGAAATGGGAAGAAGATGAGGGGAATGAAGGAAATTGGAAGGAAAATGTATATTTTTCCTTGTTTAGTTGTGGGAGGAAAAGAGAAGGAAAGAAATTGAAAATGGAAAAATTACCCATATGTATAGCTAGGTGTTTAAATAATATTGCATTTTCTACTAGCATGAATCCTTGCATTTTTTAAATAGCAAATACGACGTGTGCATTTGTATAATACATTAAAAATTTATTTCACATATTTATTTATTTATTTTATTTTCATTAAATTTTCTACGACATAATTATATTTATGATTTAATTATATTTATAATATATAAGATTGTGGTTGTCATTTGACACAATGTAAACAAATATTTCATTATATTAATTTATATATTTTATTTACATTATACTTATTTAGTTTAATTTTATTAATCTATTTTAATACATAAATTCATAAACATAATTATGATTTATAATGATATAAAGGTATAATTGTCATTTAGTACACAAATCATTTTATTTCCTTCCACTTTTCCATTCAAACAAACAATAAAAAATAAATAGATTTTTATTTTTCTTTCATCTGTTTTCCTTTCAACCAAACATACTTGTGGAAAATTAAAATCAATCCATTTTCTTTCCTCTCATTTTCTTTCCTCCATATTTTCTTTCCTCTGCCAAATGCACTGTAAATGAACATACCGAATTTATCGAATTACTCAATATATTGTATTCAATGTAGCATCTATAGACAACCCCGAAAATACCACTCTTGATCTGATTAGTGTATTTGTTATTTAGGCAGTTTTCGAATTTATCATTGGGATGACATCAAAAATTACAAAGGAATTATATTTATGGAATTTGAAATTTACTTATTTTTATTCACCTTTTTCAAACAAGAACACAAATTATTTTTCTACCCTGATATGGGTTAAGAATTAATTTAGATTTAGCATAGTAGATGGTTGACCCACCAAATCACTTCCA
Source organism: Petrea volubilis (assembly GCA_026212405.1). Taxonomy (NCBI): domain Eukaryota; kingdom Viridiplantae; phylum Streptophyta; class Magnoliopsida; order Lamiales; family Verbenaceae; genus Petrea; species Petrea volubilis. The sequence continues at coordinate 1,126,731 of CM047880.1, read as the reverse complement.
AACTATTAAATAAACATATATGTTCAAAAAGATATACATGTTCTTGTTCGGAAAAAACATAACACGTCAAATATGTTTTTATTTCTAAACTTATATCCTAAATATTTAATTTAATCCATCGAAAAGACGTTTTTATTTTATACGAAAAATAAATATATCTTTATTCAATCACAAAAATACTAAAAATTGAAATTACCATGGAAATTAACCCAAAAAATGCCCTTATATGTTAAATATCTATGTCACATTTTACAAATCCCCTTCCCCATGTCACAAATCACAATACATATAAGGTACCAAAGGGCATTTGTGTGTGTTGTATGTATATGTGTATGCATATAGTTATTTATTTACTTGTGTGTGTAGAGCTAAAAAAAATGAATCAAGCTACTCGATACTTAACTTGAGATCGATCATAAAATGCTCGTTTGAGCTTGATTCGCTAATTATAACAAATCAAGTTTGAACATGTTTTTTATTCGATAAAATATAAAATTCATCTCGAACTCGACTCAATCAATTAAAATACGATAATATATGTGTAAAAATATGAAACTACCCGAACTCGCCTCGAGTTTAGCTCAGTTAAAACTGGTTTGAACTCAACTCGTTTAACAATCAAATCAAACTCAAATAAAATTTTAAATTCAATAAAACAACTTAGATCAAACTTGATTAATATTTTATCTGACTCGACTCAATTCGTTAGAGCGACGGTGGAAGGGTGGCATTTGTGCCACAAAGCACAATGTAACCAATTTTGTTGTTACATCATTTTGTTCTCTTTTTCCTTTCTCTGAGGCACGCGGAGTGTGTAAAGGCATCCCGTGTTATGTTGTATTTAATTTTGCGGATAAAGTGACTTTTTTGGTTCACATTTTTCTTTTCATTTTTTTTTTTAACTCTTAGACATTGTCATTCTTTGAATCTACTCATTGACGATCACGGTGGTTTTGTTTTGCGTGGGCCAAGGAAAATGGTCACTTTGTCATAATCTATTGAAATTGTTACAATATATATGAGAAAAAGGGTAAAGGAGTCTCCATTTTCTTTGTCTAATTAATTGCTTTGACTCTCATAATTTAGTTTAGGTATATAAACTTTTTATTTATAGAAATTAAGGGTTAATTACATCTACTATTCCTCTAAAATTATGAAACAACAGTTGAACCTCCAAAAATTTTTAATATTACCAACCCATACCTTGAGAAATTTCAAAATTATAAATACCCCCCTGGTCAGCCAGTTTTCGATCATATTTTTTTGAACTTTTGATTTTACCCCTATATTTTTCAACTTAAAAATTTTTGGACAGGGAACGACAATGGTATTTTTGGAATTTCATAAAAAAATTTGATGACGTCAGCAGAATATGACTGGGAACCAGTTGATCAGGGGGTATTCGTAATTTTAAAATTTATCAGGGTATGGTTTGGTAACATTGAAAATTTTTAGGAGGACTAACTGTAATTTTATATCTTTAGAAGGATAGTAGATGTAATTAACCCTAGAAATTAAAAAAAAAATGGAAAGATAGTGAATAGTAAAAAACCCAACCCAAATGAAACCTCAACACATTGCCTATTTTTGTATTATATTCTAAGTTAATTTGTAGTTATTAGTACCAACAACCAATTGGTCTAATAGGATGAGGGGCTAAATCTCTTAAATAACCTTTGAGTTCAAATTTTGGGATTGTAAATTGAGCAATTGGATTAGGAGGGTTGCTCTCATAATGGACTCCTACAATAACCGATCCAAATTAGTCAGTCAATAGATCGGAACCAAGTGATTTAGAAGGAAAAAAAAAAAAAGATTCGTAAGTATTAGTACGGTAGCACACTTGATATATGTGTTTATACTTCTTATGAATATAAAATTAAAAATATTTATTTATTTTTACGTAATATGTTTAATCAATCATTTAAATATATAATTATTAGAGAGAGAGAGAGAGACGTGAAAAGAAAGGGAAAAAAATGAGAGGATAGAATTATGTTGGTATTTAATTATTTTTTAAATAGCAACTAATTTTTATTCATACACAAAATAACCCAATATGTGGTTATTTTAGCACGCTGATATTTTATATAAAGTATAGATTTTTCAAAAAGTTATTTTATCCTCAAACCTAGGTCATAACTCATATAGATTAATGGATTAATACCCATTTTGAAGTTGCAACAAGATCGATATCGAATGAAAAAACATATTAGTCCATTTTGATCATTTATTTGTTGAAATTTATTATTTATGTAATATTTTATTTGTATAAACTACAAAAGTAATAATTAATAATTTTTTTTTCATGGATATGCTATGTATTTTAATATTTATTCGAAAAAAAAAGTGTTTACTCGGCTCATGGGCCATTGGGCTGGCAATTTTTTATTGAAATGGGCCCAATTGTGGAATAATTAAGGAAATAAGTCCAATAACAATTGGGATTCATTGTTATTGATAAGAGTATGGGCCCTTATATGCAAAATAAAACACTATAGTGGCAATGGAAATGGGCCCATTTCAGCAATCTGTAATTGGCTTCTTCTTAAATGGACAATTTAGAGCCCGTTTGGATGGACTATATTTAGAGAAGGATTGTATTTTTACTTTTTTTTTGAAAAAAACACTTCATAATAGAAAATTTGTGTTTTGATGGATTTAAAAAAAAAAAAAACAGAAGTTAGAAAAAAGCCAGTATTGGCTTTTAGTAGCTTCAAATAAAATCACTTTTAATTATTGTATCAAAATACAAAATTACTTTGCTTAAAAAAAACCTTTACTATAAAAAAAAAATCATTGGATAAACACTTTTTTTAAACCCATCGAAATGGGCCCTTAATCTGCACATATATAAATAGAGGGGTATTTTTGGAAATCAATAAAATTATTATTGCTTTTGTTTTTTTTTCCCTAATTTTACTTTAGAATGTCACAAGGAAAATAATTAAGAAGATTCAAGGTCCAACTAATAATCTCATGAACGTTTATAATCAATTATCAAATTATAATTTAAAGTTAATTTCATCCAATGCCAGAAAAAAGCCATAATTGGCTTTTAGTAGCTTCAAATAAAAGCACTTTTAATTATTGTATCAAAATACAAAATTGCTTGGCTTAAAAAAAACCTTTACTATAAAAAATACCATTGGAGAAGTACTTTTTTTTTTTTTAAATCCATCCAAATGGGCCTTTAATCTGCACATATATAAATGGAGGGGTATTTTTGGAAATAAATAAAATTATTATTGCTTTTGTTTTTTTTTTTTTCCCTAATTTTACTTTGGAATGTCACAAGGAAAATAATTGAGAAGATTCAAGGTCCAACTAATAATCGCATGAACGTTTATAATCAATTATCAAATTATATTTTAAAGTTAATTTCATCCTATGCCAAAAAAAAGCCACAATTGGCTTTTAGTAGCTTCAAATAAAAACACTTTTAATTATTGTATCGAAATACAAAATTGCTTGGCTTAAAAAAAACCTTTATTATAAAAAATACTATTGGATAAACACTTTTTTTTTAAACCCATCCAAATGGGCCCTTAATCTGCACATATATAAATGGAGGGGTATTTTTGGAAATAAATAAAATTATTATTGCTTTTGTTATTTTTTTTTCCCCTAATTGTACTTTGGAATGTCACAAGGAAAATAATTAAGAAGATTCAAGGTCCAACTAATAATCTCATGAACGTTTATAATCAATTATCAAATTATATTTTAAAATTTAATTTCATCCCATGCCGTGTTTATTTTCTTAAATTATAAATGCAACAAATCAGTTACTTATTAGTGACTGCTTTGTTATATTCTTTTAATTATGATGATAGATTTTGTTAAATTCTATAAAATAAATGAGGCACAAGATATAATTTAAACGTCCACTATATTATTCGATGTGTAGTTTTGTACTAATTAGTCAAGGGAAGTTGTTGTTATAGATAAAGTCACGGGCAATCAATATATTTTAGTCAAAAGTTCAGAATTTCTAGAAACATTTATACTTATTTATCACTTCCTTTTGCTCCTAACATCACTTTACAGAGCCCGTTCAGATGAATTTTTTAAAAAAGAGAAGTGCTTACTTTATGAATATATATATATATATATATATATATTTCAGAATAAAAAAAAATTATATTTGAATTGATTTTTTACAAAAAAAAAACAAAAATTGGAAAAAAGACCCCTTTTTGGTTTTTGTTTAGAAACTACTTAAAATAATTTTAAATAAAAATACTTTTTATTATTGCATCTAAACGTAAAAATATTTGACTTAAAAAAAAATTACTATAAAAAGTATCGATCGAGAAATATTTTTTTAAGGTCATCCAAAGAGGCTCATAGTTAGACTTATAGTGCAACTAAAAAAAGAGTTTCTCCATAGTAAATTTTGTTAATCAAGCATTTCTTCTTTTGCTTGCTAATTTTCTTAACTGACACAAAAATTAAAATAAATCCTCTCATAATAAGCCCATGAAGTGAGATTTTTGTAATTATAATATCACTTTTTGTACTCAATTATAATATCCTCTTATTTATTTAATTTTTAATATTCTATCACCATCAAACCCCACCATTAATCACAGGCAAAGTAACCATCACTTTATTATAATAAAATCAGAGTCCTTCAAAAGTAATCATCCTCAAATCTAATTCAATTATATTGGCAAACACTTGGCACAATCTAACCCACAATTTTAAAATCATTGACAAAAAAAAAACAACACAAAAAACATTAAATTACAGCTTAAACAATCCCAAAAATCTGCTTATCTGTACCAATTTCAGTTCATTTCACATTGGCTTTTAGAATAACTACGTGTTATTTATTTATTTATTGCCCCTACAATTTTGCTAAAACTCAAAAACTTTTTCAATTCTAAATAATTATGTATTTGAATGCTAAATACATATACTCTTATATTGGAGACCTTTGGTCTAAAGGGTTTGAACCCTATCAATATATATATATATATATATATATGTGTGTGTGTGCGTGGACCGTGTGTATGTATTATCAAAAAATTAAAAAAATACAAATATTATTAAAATTAATTGAAATAAACTTAGTCGAAATCAAGCAGTTCCATTTCGGCAAAGAATTAAATCAGTTTCTTTCAAGAATTTCAAAATGTCCCTTTTAAATTTATAAAGTTTACATCCATCGAAAATTTAAATTAATTACAATTTTGAATCGAAACTTCGATGTATAAATTTTGTAAATTTAATTGTTTTTTTTTTGTGAATATTTTCACCAAAAAAGGAAAAATAAAGAAGCAACTAATAATTTATCCACACGTTTAGGTGAAAAATCAAAATCAAAACCTCATATAACCTTTGAGCTTTAAACTTTAACACAGCCCTGACACATTATATCCACACAAACTGTCAATTTTAAAATCCCCGTCTACAATGGATATATAGATTGTGACAACCTAAAATCTTTGACCCTGGCAACCACACTTCCACACACACACACACACACACACACACACAGCATATACATACGGTGTGATGTATGTATATGCTTCAAAAGTTTTTAGGTGTGGTAAATTAAGTCCAACTTAGACACGCTAATATAGGAAAACAAAACGGGCTTCAAGGATTGAGCTCCACCTCAACTCACACACACACACACACACACACACACAAAAACCTCCCTTGGGCTTTGGCTTTGTCTACGAGTAATTTGTGATTTCTTGATTAGTCTACTCTATTTCTGGTCTGCCTCTGCTTCTTGCTATAAAGGTAAAATCTTTGAGTTTTTTTTTCCAAGAAAAAAAGGGGAAAAAAATGATCTTGATTTCTTGTTTGTGGGTTCTGTTCTTTTGGTGGAAAAAGTGCAAAAATATTGGTGAATTTTGTGTTTAAGTTAAAGACTGAAATTGCTGTTTTTTTTTATTTTTTGAATTTTGTGATGATTTTTGGTTCATTTGGAGTTTGTGAGGATCAGCAAATGACTCTGATTTGTTTATTTATTTATTTTATCTATTTTACTGTTATTGGGCTGTTAATATTTCTTTTGGCAATTGTTTGTGAATGTGAGGTTTTGCTTCAGATTAGTGTAAAGACGAAACGTTATAATATAAATATTTGATACTTGAATGTTAGTGTGGCACTGATCACTTATATGGAGCCTATGGTATGCATTTCTTTGCCTGTTAATGTTTTTAAATTTAATTCCTAATGTTAAAAAATTCTAGTTATATTCAAGGGAAAGAGCAGGAAATTTTTGTTTGGATCAAATTTATATAAAATATTAAAATTTTTATATGATTTGTGCGTGTTTGTGTGTTTTGTTGGGGGGGGGGGGGGGGTGAATTTAAAATTTTCAAATAAATACATATAAATTTTAGCTCGATATAAATTTTGGGGAGGGGGCGGTTGCCCCTGCCAGGCCCCCGCCCGCGCCCCGCCCTCCCTGGTTGTGTCCCTGCTTAAAGTTAAAGTGTTGCATAACATATTTTCTAATCAAGTTTTTATGGGTGGATTATTTACTTGAAAATGCACTCCTAACTTTATCTCACTGGCCTTAAAAGGCAAAAAATTTAGTGGGTTAGGAAGTGGAGATTTTCATAATTAATTGACTTCTTTCTTATTGTTTTGTTCTTTGAACCTTGCTATCATATATGTTGTAAATGGAACTTCTATGGCGATAACTTCCATTTGAGGGCTTCTTTTTCTTCGTTAGAATGAATTTCTAATATTGAAAAATATCTCTAAACTTTGCGTGCAGCAGCAGTGGCGTGAAAAAGCTTTGTTTGTATAGATGTATAACTGCATTCGTTTTGATTCATTTGTTCGATCAATTGTTCATTTCATAAAACTAATTCATTTCTATGTATGAATCATTTGATGGTACTCGTTTCGTTATTCCTAACATGCCCTTGTTAGCTTATTACGACAACTACGTGAATGTGAATATCTAGTAACTAATATTTGTATTTATTTAGAAGCGTGGATTTTCATCAACTAAGTCGATTGTCTGTAGCTGCTCGGAGCTTTATAATTTTTCATTGTTTAAATTGTGTATCTATGTACTATATGAAGAGCATTACACATGTTTCTAAGGCTTGCACAATCAGTTATAGCACGAAAGGATATCCCGGAGATAATTCATATTTATGATTATAAATGGTGAAAGATTATTGACAATTATGATTATAAATGACGGCATAATATATTTTCTATAGCTATGAAATATTTTAGTTGCATGATTTTTTTTAATATTTTTTTACATATTTTTTATATTTATTTTTTATCTTTAATTATTTTGCTTTGGACACTGGCTACGTTCACAGGAATTTGACATACTTCCATTTGGGAATTTTCTGCGGAAAAAGTATATGATGTACGAGGGCAAAATGGACTTACAGCGTGTCGATTACGATATTGCACCCGAAATTGTTGAATTGAGAAGGACTCCTCATTCGATAATTTCTACTGTGAGTAGTGCCAAACACGGTATAGCATCAAATACCGCTGTGCATGAATTACTAGAATGCCCTGTTTGTATGAATGTAATGTACCCTCCAATTCACCAGGTAATCTCTTGTAATTGAGTTTGTGGAGTTTATTTGTATTGTTTCTGTTGGTATAGTTATCTTTTCTACTACTAGTTTGGCTTCGTACACACACACCCACACATATGTGTGGGCGCACGTGCGTGTGTGTGTGGAGCACTAATGCTAAACAAATTGTATCATTTGATACTTCTTGTTGATGGAAAAAGTTTCACTTTTGTCATGATGTTGCGCGCTTGTGTGTGTATGTGGAGCACTTATGCTAAATAAATCTTATCGTTTGATACTTCTTGTTGATGGAAAAAGTTTCACCTTTGCCATGATGTTGTTATTCTTGTTTAAGGTTAAATTAGTGAACCTTTGATTTAGGTGGTTAATCATTGTTGTGAATATCAATATGTAGAAACAGGAAAGAGGGGCATTGACTACGATTCATCGTCTTTAGCGATAATGACAATGTCCTCCCTTATAACTATATGCAATTACAAATATCCTCACTTTGTTCTAAGATTATACGTGCCTTGATTGTAACCTATTTCCACCTTGTAGTTAACCCCCTTTGGTTGATTATTGCACATAGTTAAATGATACTACCGTCTACCGTTCAAATTTTAGTGAACTTTTCAAATTGTTCTTGCATGAATTGGTCATGATATTCACGTTTGTTGATAAATTTCTCCAGTTCTAACTAAACTTCGATGAGCAAAATGGGGTATTTGAATCTAAGAGGGGACTTTTGTGTAATTACGCATAGTTGTAGGGGGAGGTCAGTGTAGTTGGTCCTCTTCTTTGTTTACACATTAACATTTGTGTTCCATTACAAAAAGACCCATGAGGTGAGCCCCGTTTCACAAAACACCCTTCTGGTATGAAAAACTACCAATGTCCCCTTAATGTTTGGTTCCATGTTACAAATCCCTCCCTATCTGCCGGAGGGTATTTGTAAGTTTTCATACGACAAGGGTTTTTGTGAAAATGACTAACCAGTTTTTTCTTTTCTTCTTCTTTTTTCCTTTTCTTTTTAAAAATTTACCCTTTAAGTTTATGCATCAAGAAGTTTTGTAACCCTTTCTTCCTCTCTAGTGTCCAAATGGCCACACTTTATGCTCCAAGTGCCAATCAAAAGTTCGCTTGTTGCCCCATTTGTCGCCACGAGCTTGGAAACATAAGGTGCCTAGCACTTGAGAGAGTTGCAGAATCACTTGAACTGCCATGCAAGTATCAGAGTCTAGGCTGTCAAGATATATTTCCCTATCATAGCAGGCTGAGGCACGAACAGAACTGCCTGTTTCGTCCCTACAGTTGCCCTTATGCCGGAGCTGAATGCCCCATTACAGGTGATATCCCGTTTCTTGTGGCGCATCTCAAGAGTGATCACATGGTTGACATGCACGATGGTTGTACTTTTAACCATAGATATGTCAAGCATGATCCACAAGATGTTGAAAATGCTACGTGGATGCTTACGGTGAGTGGTCTCTCTCTTTTTGTCGCCGCTAGTTTGGCTGTGATGCTTGATTTTATGGCATATCATATGATTATGCCCATGATTAGAACCTTTAATTCTCTTCTTAATGCCCATGACTATACCTATTTATGTTGATTATTGTATATAGTTAAATAATGTTAAACTCTAGCAAACTTTTCAAATTGTTCTCATATGTTTAAATGATGTTTTTCAAGTACATTTACAAATTTTGCAAGTACATTTGTTGGTTGTTTGTTATTCGAAATTCTGAGGATTCCTCGGCCTGGTGGCAAGGAGGCCCTGTGATCAAAGAGGTCGCGGGTTCAATTTCTATGCATGTGGGTCTTTTTCTGCTGCATTGTAGTTTGTTCTTATACTGTATAGCAGTTTATTTCTTTGATCTGTTTGGTAGTTGTTTGAACCGATAATGTACCCCCTCCAAAAAAAAAAAAAAAAAAAAATAAAAATTTGTATTCAAATTACTGGTTTGATTATAGAGGCCAACCAAAAGACAAGATAGCCTTGTTCTAATGTGATTTGAGTAATTTAGACATTTACATTCTAAACATGGCCTTTATGTTTTTTTTCTTAGGTTTTCAATTGTTATGGCTACCAATTCTGCTTGCACTTTGAGGCTTTCAATATAGGAATGGCCCCAGTTTACATGGCATTCATTCGTTTCATGGGCGACGACCATGACGCTAGAAAGTTCTGTTACAACTTGGAAGTGGGCGCAAACGGGAGAAAGCTGACCTGGCAAGGGATTCCTAGGAGCATCCGCGATAGTCATACAAAAGTACGCGACAGCATGGACGGGCTAATTATTCAGAGAAGCATGGCGCTCTTCTTCTCGGGAGGTAACCGGCAGGAACTGAAGCTCAAAGTGGCCGGACGTATATGGAGAGAGCAACCATGAGAGAGAGAGAGAGAGAGAGAGATCCTGTGGTGGTGTATGTTTTGTCTTCTTGAGGGAGGCGCTTATGTTATGCCCGCCCGGGTGGCTATATACTGAGCTGAGGCGTGGACGGTTTGTTGTATCGCCATATTCTTATCCAACGGTTCATAATTCAGTCAGGTATGTGGCCTGAAAATCTCCATGAAAGAGGATGCAATGGGTAAATAGTGTGTGAAAATGCATTGAAGTTGTGTATAGATGTGCATCAATGTGTTGCACTGATGAAGAAATGAGAGTCCAGTTGGGTTTTTGTATTATAGAAAGTGAAGAAGACGTTCTCTTGTAATTGTTCTATCACAAAATGATAGATGGCTCATGTGACCTCAACTAAGAGGCATACTCTTAACTGGATTGTATATTATTACTATATATATATATAATGATGGAAGTATTTTATTGTTGTTATGTTATTATATTCTTATATAAGTGTATGATTTGGAGTGCGTGGGCTTCTTTTTTAAGTAGAAGCACTTGTACTTTTTTTGTAAAAAGCATTTCGGGTGAAAAAAATTGCGTTTGGTTGAGTTTTTATTAAAAATACATAAGCTTGAAAAAGCAAAAATTTTAATTGTTATATTCAAATATAAAATTACTTGTAAAAAAAAATTTATTATAAAAAGCGTGATTTGAGTAAAAGTGGTTTTCTTAGGAAGTTAACCATAGTAGCTAAAATAAAAGTATCTTTTAAAATATTGATAATTATTACATTCAAAAGTAAAATTTCTTAATAAAGAACAATAAATAGTAAACATATTTTTAAAAAACACTGGTAATTACAACATAAAACTCCTTAATAAAGAAAAAAAAATATAATATAAAAAGTATGATTTATGAATCACTTCTTTTAGTTTATCCGATCGGGCTCTTAGTTTGATACATATAAATTTGGATATTCGTAATTTTAAATAGTATTTTCGACGTTATTTTAAAATGGGATTCACATATTTTTTAGAAGTTCTTACATTATATATCAATGGTGTAGACTTAATTTGCAGGTGAAAAAAAAAAAAAAGTTTTCCAGAAAGGAAAAAAGAAAAATAAAATCTAACTGAAAAATAACATTGCAAGATTTGAGATTTTACATAAAAATTGCTTAAAAAAAGAAAACAAAAAACTTCAAAATTACTTAAAAGCCTCAAATCTTCTGGTTATTCAAGATTTTGGTCCCTATTGAAGAGAAAGCACTCAAAACCTCCATAGCCGAGAGCTTAAAAACAAGAAAACAATGATAGTGAGAAGTCTCTCTCCATCAAGGCTCAAAAAGCTTCTCGCTCCATTTTCTCTCACTGCCTATACATACACAAGACCTGTATCTAACTCCCTCCATTCACCACTCATCGACCCTTCATCCACTTCCTTCTTTTCCCTAAACCCTTCTAAAACCCTACCCTATATCTTCTTGACAAAGCAATTATTTTCCTCGCAACCTTCAAAGAATCAATCTTTTTCTAAATTACCGCTGACCCGAGATGGGAATTACGAGGAAGCAACTGACCAAGCATTCCCCATTTGCCCTGGATGTGGTATCCAAATGCAAGATATTGATCCTAAGCAACCTGGGTTTTATGTTGAGCCCTCAACAAAGGGGCCTAACTATAAGAAATTCAAGAAAATGGCTCCTGTTGAGGATGAGTCTGAAATTTCGGAATCAATCAAGAGGGGGCTCGCGAATGAGATTATGGATGTTGACAGAGTTGACAATCTTGAAATAGCGGACCAGATGTTCGATGAAATGTCTCTTGATGTTGAAATCGTCGAAGCCCGAATGAGAGGAAGGGTGGTCAGCAGAAGCCTGTTGTCTGCACTAGGTGTCACAGTTTGAGACACTATGCTAAAGTGAAGGACCCCGGTGTTGAGAACTTGTTGCCTGATTTTGATTTTGATCATACCATTGGGAGGAGGCTGATGTCGATAGGCGGGGCTAGAACTGTAGTGTTGCTGGTGGTGGATGCTGTTGATTTCGACGGTTCGTTTCCTAGGAAGGTTGCGAGTATGATAACCAAGACTGTTGATGAGAATGCACGTTCATGGAAAGAAGGAAAATCAGGGAATATACCAAGAATACTGTTGGTGGTGACCAAGATTGATCTTTTGCCTAGCAGCATTTCACCTACTGGACTCGAGTATTGGGTTCGTACGCGAGCAAGGGAAGGTGGGGCCGGGAGGGTAACTGGCGTGCACCTGGTGAGCGCTTTGAAGGACTGGGGAGTGAATACTTTGGTTGATGATGTTGTTAAATTTGCAGGGCCAAGAGGGCATGTGTGGGCAATTGGGGCTCAGAATGCCGGAAAGAGCACGCTGATTAACGCTATAGGAAAGCACGTTGGCATGAAGTCAACCCATTTAACAGAGGCGCCCATTCCTGGTACTACCTTGGGGATTTTAAGGATGGAGGGAGTACTTCCCGGGAAAGCTAAGTTGTTTGATACGCCAGGGCTTTTGCATCCTCATCAGATTTCAACTAGGTTGACAAGGGAGGAGCAGAAGCTGATTCGTATAGATAAGGAGTTGAAGCCTAGGACTTATAGAATCAAGGTTTGTCTTCCTTGCATATGCTCTGTGTGTATTAGTCAGAAAGTGCACCAAAGGACAACACCAGTAAAATTTGAAGATATATTTATATATATGTGTGTGTGTGTGTGTGTGTGTGTAATTTTGAAGTCGGGCTGCATGTGGCCCCCCTGGCTTCAATGTGGCTCCAAAAGAGGTTATGTATATGACATGCTGAGGTTTAGTACTCACTGATTCCTTTTGGCTACAACTGCAGTAAATTTCTTGAATTCCACGGCACCCACTTTCAGTTTGCTGAACAACATTGTGATTTCTGCCTATTATATATCTAAAGTTTTGGTCGTTGACTGATCACTTAAATTATAGGTTTAGGTTTTAGAATCCTATCTAGATGGTGTTGAACATACACATAGAAAAATGGACTTTATGGTAAAACTATCTACTTGGACAAGAGTCTATTATTGTTTTCCTAACGATTAATTGCAAACAATCAAACATTCTCTGAGACCATGCTCTGTTTGCTCTGATTGAGTGCTTTTCTTGTTCTTTGGTAAAAACCCGGATAAAATATATTGAGGTTCTCTTCTATTTTGTGGTGTTGGCAGGCAGGATATTCAGTTCATATTGGCGGACTCTTGAGGTTGGATATTGAAGACTCTACAGTAGATTCTATCTACGTCACCATCTGGGCTTCTCATATGCTTCCTTTGCATATGGGGAAGACGGAGAATGCTTGCACGATGTTGGAAGAGCATTTTGGCCGCCAATTGCAGGTAAGTGACTTGTTCGACCATTCTTGATGATGAAATTAACTACATAATTTTTTGGATAACTACATTTTCCGCCCCCCCAAGGGTTGGTTGTGTAAACACATAAACTCCTGAGGCCTTGCATAATCATAGAAAAAATCCCCGTGTCTATCTTTTAGGGTCTTACTGTAAGATGAAAATTGACGGCAGGTGGTGGTTGTTGTGATTATGCACTCAAGGGGTCCAATTGTAAGACAAAAGTTGATGCGCAGGGAAAGGTCATATGATTGTGCAAGTTCTAGGGGATCAATTTACGAATTGGTGTAATTATCTGTAATTTTTTTTTTAAATTCTTTTATTTACTTGTTTCAGCCTCCGATTGGAGAAGGGAGAGTCGAGGAGCTCGGTAAATGGGTAAAAAAAGAAATTCGTGTTTGCGGCCACACATGGGATTCAAGCACAGTCGACATTGCTGCTGCTGGTCTCGGCTGGTTTGCCATTGGACTCAAAGGAGAGGCTCTGTTAGGCATCTGGACATACGATGGAGTCGATGTTGTACTAAGAAATACTTTGCTTCCTCAACGATCGCGCAATTTTGAAGTCGCTGGTTTTACTGTATCAGAAATCGTCTCCAAAGCTGATCAAGCTAGAAACACGAAACACCAGAATTCAAGCAAGAGGAAAAACAGCTCCTCGACTAAAGCGTCTCCCTTGGAATCATCTGCGCTGTCCGTGGATGCCCGTTCAGATTCAGACGACTCAGAAACAACTTCCAACCATCCATGTTCAGTGCCACCGCCAAAAGTTGACATGGCTTGAGGTCTCGACGGCTCAAGTACAGTACTATAGCCCATCTGGAATGGGAAATTCTTTTATGGACTGAGTGTTTGGGCCCCAACCATGTATCCAATGATCCAGATTCAACATGTTACATGTATTTTAAATATATATATATATATATATATATATCCATATATATATATATATATGTGTGTGATATGTGGTTGAATTTAGACCGTTGGATGCATTACACTCGATTCATTAAAGAATCTCCCATCTAGAACCTTCATAATAGAGTTGGGAAAAGAACACATTGCCATCTGAATGATGCTCGTTTTTGCTCTTTAGCATCGAAATTGTTTTTCGCCAAACTTTACCATCCAAGCTACACATGTTTTCACGCGTCGCTATGCGGGAACGGAGCTAGGAATTCGAGTGGGGTGAGTGAATTGCCCCCTTATTTTTTCTTTTTTCTTTTTAATATATCAAAGGTAAATTTATAGTACCATTGCCAGGTTACATTTTGGGGGAGAATATTTGGTCAAGATTCTATCACATGCTGGCATGAAATTGGTGTATTTTTTAGAGGGATTTGTGTGGGTGGAATATTGGGATTATTTAAAAAGATCTGCTAAACAATTGATTAGCATACGTATATGATGATGATGTTAAGAGAATATTTCAAGTTTATTTATATGTATAATTCAAAAAACTAATAACAATCTACACTTGAATAAAGTGTATTTATATATCAAGGATGGCATGTTTTTGGTTGCAAAGACTTTTTATTCTTTTTACTAATTAAATTGAATTTGGTCTTTTATAAACTATTTATTCACTTTTAATGTTTGTATTCAATCAATTGCAAACCACTCTGCTTTCTTGTTTTTAAAGAACCAAAAAGGAAACAAAAAAAAAAATGGAAAATGGTAAAAATATTTATATTCGTTATTTTTGTATCACAAATAAAAACTAAAAAATTGTCAATTAAACGAATTTCATTATTGGAAAACACTTTATACAAAATCAAGAGTCATCATTAATTACACATTGAATAGGGCAAATTACATCTAACACCTCTTGAGTTACCATATAATTACCAATTAATTCGTGTGGTTATAAAAATTATAGAGATCATTCCGACCTTAATAAATTTATCATTTTTTAAGGTAAGACGTAATTAAATAGGTTGCATTTTTCGGGTGTTTTTGGTGTGGTTTTAATATGGGATTAGCATGATCTTGATTAGTTGATGATGGCGTTGGATTATAAATTGTATGTCTAGTGGTGATATGAAATGAAATCATTTCGCAAAAATTGGTAGAACTACAAAATTGATCGAGGATTTTGTTAAGTTTGTGAAAAAAAAATGATCTTATGGCCGTCTTTATTCACATTTACAAGAAAATATTAACATTCGAGGGGATATTTATAACTTTTAAAATAATATAAATTAAATTATAATTATATTATACATCAAGGGATGTAGGCGTAGATTACCCTGTTGAATATAAAAAACCTTTTACATGCATGGAATATGAGGATATGAGGATATCAAAAAGATGAACTAGTTCATCAATTTTTCTGATATCTTAATCCATGTATTTTTTTTTGATATGTAATTATTAACTATACCTTTAATTAAATCACATACAAAGTCAAAAATACAATATAATTTATTAATTGATTGTGACTACAATCAATTCTTTTTTCCATTATAGTAGTTAATTAATGCTATTTATCTATTGATCTGTTAAGATGAAACAAAAGAAAAAGAACAGCTGCTAAGATCGTTTGTCAACTTATTATGGAACCAGAAAGTAACGGTGGCGACGTCAAATCGCCTCTGTTGGAAGGGTGGAAGCGTGGCGGCAGTGGGCGGCGCGGCCGTGGACTCAGTCGCCGGAACTCGGTAAACTCGCTCCGTACCGATTTCATTTCCAGGCTGCCCGATAAGGTCCGCTCAGCGGTTGACCCTGAGTCTCCGTCTCAAGTTGATCTTTCTAGGGCTCATGGTTTGACCAAAGGTACTTGTAACCCTTGCTCTCTGTGGGTATTGTGTGTGTGTGTGCGTGCGTTTGTTTCCTGATTTCAGCTGTATGTATCTCTGTATGTATAGTTGTTGTTTGATTCTTATTCTGTGTGGATAGATGCTTAAGAAGATGCTGGGAATTAGAACTGGAATTGGTTTGATTTTGTTACTTTTGGTAGGGCCAGAGACTAGAAACTTTATTGAATTTTTACAAGATATGACAATAATTATTATCTTGAGAGGATAAAATTTTTGAAGTTATTTAGTGAGTAGTTACTGTATATGGACTTGAATTTTACGGAATATAAAGGGACATTTTTTTTTTTTTGGGAGTATAAAATTTTGAATTCTAAACAAAATTGTTAATATCATATTATTGTATATAGACTCGACGGGGCGACTGCTTTGCCCACCTCCATTTGTTCTGGGCCTAGGTACAGGACAGAACGAGACCGGGTGGATCATATTTGAACTGCGGTACTTCGCATTTATGCATGGAAGTAAATAATTGAGTGAAAACTGTATAGTTTTCGACGCAATAGTAGAAGTTTGATCGTATAGAGTTACCCATTTAAATTGGTTCGATTTTTTTGATTGTCAATGCTAAATGAAGACCTTAATTTCACAAAGTGTATCTAAGTGGAAGGGAAATTTTGGTAATTTGTGTCTCGTGTTCTTTGATTCTTTGGCTTGCGTGTGTGAAAATGGCCGTTTGTTGTCTACAAATGTTTGAAATATGTAGAAAGTGGACAACACATTTAGGTATATACCCAACTCAGTTATGGGCCGTTAGATCATGCATGACGATGTCAGCATTTCACCTTATCATATCATCATATTCTCATCTGACGGTCACATGCAGTTGAGTATATACCCACTCGGGTGGCATGAAATAAACCTATGCTTAGTATAGTTGCTTATTATACAAGTAATTGAGATTTTTTATTCTTTATATCTAGGTGAAAAGAACTATTATGAAAGACAATTTGCTACCTTAAAATCATTCGAGGAGGCCGACTCGGTGGTGTCGCCCGATTGCTTAGATGAGGAAGATTTAGAAGAGCAAGCTCAACAGGAGAGAGCTATGAGGATCTCCAATTATGCTAATGTTTTACTGCTGGCATTTAAGGTGAGATTTTCGGCCAGATGTTATCTTGATCTCTTTAAAGTTGTCTTGTGTTTCTCCCCAGTTGGTTTACATATTTTTTGCTCGTTCTTAGATCTATGCCACTATAAAGAGCGGTTCATTGGCCATTGCTGCGTCAACCCTTGATTCGTTGCTTGATCTGCTGGCCGGGGGAATACTTTGGTTTACTTATCTCTCTATGAAAAATGTTAACATTTATAAGTATCCTATCGGGAAGTTGAGGGTGCAGCCAGTTGGGATTATTGTGTTTGCTGCTATAATGGCCACTCTCGGTATGTTGCTTCGCTTGAAAAATTTTACTTTTTTCATGAAAGATTTTGTATTCTTTGTTACATATGGTGTTACATTTTACTCTCTGCACTCTAAAATTTAAATAAAAGAGGAAAAAAGAATTATTTCGTACTCTCTTGTAACTATGCGCAAATACTCGAAATTACATATATCTACCCTGTAACTTATCTCCGCCTTACAATTACCTCCTTTTGTTGGTCAAGATACATAGATAAACGATGAAATTATTCAAATTTTGATACATTTACCATTTTAATCTAGCATATATGGAAACGTAGATGATGTTATCCAATATCTTTTGATAAATTTTATTAGATTTGATCAAATCTCAACAGTCAGAAGGGGGTATTTGTTATTTTAAAAGTAAGAAGAGAAGTTTGTGTAATTACATGTAATTGCAGGGAGGAGGGTGTAATTGAGTTTCTTTTAGTCAATCGCATTTTTCGATTTTCTATTCACTTGTGGCATTTATGCCGTGCTTGGCCCTTGGATTTTTATGAGAACAAGTTTGAGGAAAATGAAAAGGACTAGAAAAATATAATGCATTGAAAGCAATAACTTGAAGTGATGAAAACAACTCGCAATTCTTCCAGGCTTTCAGGTGTTGGTCCAGGCCGTAGAACAACTTGTAGAAAACAAACATGGCGATAAAATGACTTCGAATCAGTTGGTATGGTTGTACTCGATTATGATACCTGCTATTGTGGTAAAACTCGCTCTGTGGCTTTACTGCAGAAGTTCAGGAAACGACATTGTCCGCGCCTACGCAAAGGTAATCTTTTATACTTTTCATCATAAAACTTCTTATTTTATGCTGGTAATTCTAATATATCGATCACTTAATCTGCAGGACCATTACTTTGATGTGGTCACAAATGTAGTCGGGTTAGCGGCAGCTGTCCTGGCCGATAAGTTCTTCTGGTGGATCGATCCAGCTGGTGCTATTATCCTCGCGATTTATACGATCGCAAATTGGTCGGGAACTGTTTTAGAAAATGCAGGTATCGTATCTACAATTCATCTTTTTTTTTTTTTCCTGGTTTATTCTGAACCACTCACATCAAAAATTGATGCTCTTTCGAAGAAGCTGCTTGTATGTAAGGAAATTTACTAAAACCACCTTAAAATAAATTCTTATATTCGAAAAAATATTTATTTTTAAAACTCATTCCACCATCTTTTCATTTTCAAGAGCCCAATGTGACTTATTGGATTCAAAATTTTAACAGATTTATTTTTTAACAAACCTTTTTTCTTTAATTTTATTTTCGAATTGAATGTACTAAACAGAAAGATTGAAATCTTCATGTATTAATTTTGATAAAAGGTTTTTTCGACGCCTAAATTATTACAGACAACTAGATTTATACACTAAAGTGTCAGTGAAAATTTAAGGGTTGTTTTGTCCACAGATGATGAAAGAGTTAATATTATTAAACGAAAAGTTAACAAGTGGATTTCTTGAATTGGAAATTAATTTCATCGGTTTTTGGATGTGTTAGTAATATCCTCCTGCATTTATTCACCATTATCCAGGTATAAGAGTGGACGTACTTTTTTGTGTATAAATGTTAAGCCTTTCGCTTTTTTGGCCGACCTAAGCTCGCTTTTTCTTCTGATTTAGTATCACTCGTTGGACAATCGGCGCCTCCCGAAGTATTACAGAAATTGACATATCTTGTGATAAGGAATCCAAAGATCAAGCGTATAGATACAGTTCGTGCTTACACTTTCGGCGTTTTGTATTTTGTAGAGGTAAAGTTTTAAATAATCTTGATGTCAAATCTTGAACTTTGTTGTAATATAGATTCCTACAGTTTTAAATGATGAGTAAAATAGATGATGTTCTTTTGGTATTAGGTTGATATAGAACTTGATGAGCAATTGCCCCTGAAAGAAGCTCACACCATTGGAGAGAGTCTGCAGATAAAGATCGAAAAACTTCCCGAAGTTGAAAGGGCATTTGTTCATATCGATTATGAATGTGAACACAAACCCGAGCACTCTGTTCTCAGCCGGCTGCCCAACACCGAGCCGTGAGGTTAGCTGTGCAAAATACTCTCTGCGCGCGTGTGTGTGCATGTCTATGTTTCGTGGCATTTTGTGTAAATTTGAGTGTAAGAATCTCTCATATATAATAACATAAATCCAAGAGAATATACACTGGGTGTTATTCCCAAAACCCACAAAAGACTACATATCTTGCTTAAAACCTCGAATTCTCATGTGTTATGCATTATCGCCGTCCAAACAAGGGAAACCAACGTTCTTGTAACGAACTATGGTGATAGATCATAAGCATAAGAAAAACAAGCAAGAGGGCCACCCCGAGGGGCGAACCTCCGACCCTATGGAGTGAATCTTTCTCCGGTAGGGACAGAGAGAAAGGGAAACGGTCGCGATCATCGGCCAACCAATGGACTAAAAGAAGAAGAAGCACAGGAAAAATCATGAGGCTTAGCTTGAGCTGGTCCATCAAGTCCACAAACATGTACTCATAGTTTATGTACCAAGTGAAAATCAAGAAGAGGAAGATTATGGCTAGGAAGAAGATGAAGTGGATTGGCAATGAGAAGTATTGCAAGTACTCATTGTAAGGTGAGTTGTGGTCTCTAGCCATTTTTATGGAGAAATGAGAGCTTGAGAATTAATGGATGTGTGCGTGTGTATTTATAGGGGCTTTTTTGTGGTGGGAAAAGAGGGAGGTAGGGCTATTGAAATTATTCTTGAATCAACTATACTTTGCGTTAACCGGAAAAATATGTTAAAGGTTACATGCGTGGACGGAACCATATGAGAGCTGGAGGTGGCATTCATTCCTATTTAAATATTTAAGAAAATATATATATATATATATATATATATATATTAAAAGTTATATGCGCAAACGGAGCCATATGAAGGCCCGAGGGGGCAACTGCACCCCTCAATATTTTGGCAAAAGTCAATTTTGTCCTCCCTAAAATAATAAATTTACTTTTGATATATTGGAAATAATCCTATTCATCTTCGTAACTGAATTTCTGACCGTGTCCCTGATTGTCTAGACGAGTCACACAATAAGTATAAAGTTATTGATCATAAGTTCAATATGCGACAACGATTAAACTATTCCAAATTAGAATTTATCATTAATTTGGAGGTTAAAAGTGTTACAAGGAATGGTTGTTTGTCCTATATTTGTTAATGAAGAGCAAATATTAAGGTGTGCAGTTGAAAACAAAAAACATAAATTTCTTAAAATTAATTGGGGAATGGGATAAATAAGGAATTTGCATGAAATGATTTTCACATATGGTTATTTTTAATATTTTTCTCTTCTCTAATTATTTTAAAATTAAGATATATTGTAATGGGTAGGTGGGTGGGGGGTGGGTGGGGAGTTACATGTAAAATGGTGCATGAATCCACGTAGAACCGACCATGGGCAAAGATTGTTTGGGGATTGATAAGAATATATTTTGTAGAAAAAGGTAAAGGGTATAGTGTGGGCAAAGTGGAATATTATTATTATCATTAAAAAAAAGACTACATTAGAGAGAGAACTTGGGTTCTTTTCACCTTTGCACAACCTTTATTCTTCATTTCTTCTTTGTCACAATGCTTTTACTAATAGACTTTCTATATTCTCCACGAACTAAATTGGATAAATGAGTTAAATTCTTGTTATAATATTGGTCGTAAAAAAAAGTAAAAATAATATTGTAAAAATCATCATTAGTAATATGCATAAGATGATAATAATATTTTATATTTTGTCATGAATTGAATGTATTTAGCCATAATAATCTTTATTGTGTTGCTACATGATTCATATTTAGGAAAATTATCGCTCTTTGAAATTAGTGACAACTCAATGTTAAAAAAAAAGAAAAAAAGATACTAGTACTTCGAAACAGAACTTTTGATATCACGAAGTTGTCGTGAATTGTCAACTGTGACAATTTAAACATAATTTTGATATTATTGAAGTTGTGAAAACACTCAAGAAAATAAATAAATTAGTGATAATAAAAAAAAGTAGTCACTAATTAGTTATATTTGGTGAACAAAAATTATTTTGTTACAAGAAGTAATTTGGACAATGCCGGTAGTGACAACATAGTGTTTATTTTGTCGCCGTTGATAATCAGTGACATACCACACCTCTATGATGGCAAGTTAGTGATAATAGAATCTTGTAACAAAATCATGATGACAATTTTTTTTGTCATCAAGTTGTCTTTGCCAACAATTGTAAACTGTGAAAATTAAAACATTAATTCTTAATCATCATTGAATGATATTATGATAAAATAAAAAGTATTGTCACTCAATAAATTTAATTAGTGACAATATAGAAGATATTGTCATATAATATAATTATTATGATAATTTTTATATTATCACTTTTATATTTTATTATTAATATTACTTTTTTATTACTATGCAATAATTTTGTTGTCAAAATAAAATTTGTTGATACTAAATGTATGTAAATTGTTATCAATGACTAACTTTTATATTATCGTTTAATTTGTTATTGTTAGCTTTTCTCTTTTTTTTTTAATTTTTTTTCCGGTCTATTTCTCCAAAAGAGTCGCGCACTATCGGCCGACGACAAAACAATAACAAAGAATCTGAGGCAACCCAACTCATCTTTCATTTTTTATTTTTTATTTATTCCATTAGGCCAAAAAATGTATCCATATATGTTGCATTAAATTTCTTTTTCCCATGTTCTGTTCAACAAAAATCTTCAAATATCCTCATATATATATATATATATATATATATGTATATCAATGAACAAAAGTAGCATGAATTCAGGAAGAAATATACTATTTGATAAGTTAAGTTATAATTTGAATCAATTAATATATTCGAACGAGAAGTGGGCATTTTTATAATTAAATTATTTATACCATCATATGAGATTTAACAATATATCTCAAAACATCGGAAATAAATTTGTGATGAAAATATCTCACTCACTCGGAAAATTTTTACCTGAATTTGGTTTGATCGAATCCAACAAATCATATAGTAAGTGTATTATACTTGCCAAGTGATTAATCACTCTCTCTAAATTATCGAACATTCATAGGACAAATGCAAAATACTTGCCACCTAAATTATTAAACATTCATAAAATAAATATAAAATACTCGCCACGTCGTTAATATTAATTTGATCGAATCGAGTCTGGACTAAAATTTCCCCAATCATTCACGTATATGAAATGAAATGGCCCAAGGCACTAGTAAAGGAAATGGGCCCCCGGCGGCCTGAAAAAAGGTTGAATCATAGCTAACAAACAGGAATATTTTTTGGCATCATTTAGCTACATAATTATTAGACACCTAGAGGCTATAATTACTTTGCAATGAAATTTCACAAGAAGATTAGAAAAAATTATTCAATAATGCATCACATAAACATTGTACTCAACCGTGGCATCCCCGGTCTTAAGATCGAACGTGTGTGTTCGGGCCTGAGCATAGCCACTTGCAAACCGGAAAAGCCCGCTTCCCCCGATCACCGGCATCTCCCTGACTTGATTGAGCACGGCGTTCCTCCCCAGGATCGTGATCGTGCTGCCGTTATACTTACCATATGTGAACACGAAGTTCATAGTCATCAGCAGACCGAGCTCTTCCTGCGAGGCCAATGCATAGAACCCCTGCGCCCTCCCGGCGACCTGGGACCCCAGTTCGGGGCCCAGGGTCAACGGGTTGTCGATCATGTTGATTTGCCCGAAGCCATTGTTCATGGGCGATTTGACGATCTGTACCGACGAAGGGGTGCGGCCGCTGAGAATGTCGTGCCAGTACACGCGGAAATGGCTGAGTTTCTGTCTCATCGGCTTTTTGTCGAGTCTGGTCAAGAACGCGTCGTCTGCTTCGCCGACGGCGACGTATGAGAGGAGGATGGAGGTGGTGAGAATCATGCAAAAGAGAGTAGTAGCCATGGCTAATTGTTGTTGGGAGATTGAGTTTCTTGTGGTGCTATTATGTTACTAGTATATATAGTATAGAGAAAATGCTTAGTTGGCGATGGGGTCGTTGTGGTACTAAGTTGATGATGGGGTGGTTGTGGTACGAAGTTACAAGGAAAGTATTGAAGGATGAGTTGTATACTTGTATGTCTTGTTTGGGCTTTTTCTATATAATCTCTTCTATGAGTGAGTTAAGTGGTGAGCAAATTATGCTGTCCATTTTCCACATTTTGGAAATTTTTTACAGTCTTTCTTTGCTTTTTGAAATTTGGAAAATGGACAGGTCTTTTAAGTCCAAGTGGCGTATCAAACCCGCTTGGATGTAATCATAGAAGACTTTTACTTTTTGCAGAACTTCGAAATTAAGCTATAGCGTGTGAAAAGAAAATTGTATGTATAATATAATTAAATAGTTAAAATCCAATAGTATAAAATTAAATAGTTTTGTTAAATTCTCTATAAAATATATATCTATTTTAAATTATTTTTATTATTTAATAATATTTTTTTACAATTAATATTCATACTATAGACATTGAAATTTTATGCCGAATATAAATTGACATGTGTAACATTTTTTTTTAAAAAAATATTAATCAATAATATTTTTATTTGTATTTTGGAAACATTCAAATTAAATTCTAAAATTAAGTAAAATATTTAATTGGTGATTAAAGTGAATATTTTCATGCTAAAAAAATTGGCAATAAAAATAATATCATGCAAATAAATAAGCTGGATATTATTATTTTGGCCATGAAAAATAATATCTTGCAAACATAGGAAAGCTAGATATTATTATTTTAGCAATTCAAATCACATGTTTTCATTAAGGAAATGAATTGCTAGCAAATACAGACCGACCAATCAAATTGCGCCCCCTCATCAAGTAAATATGGCAAGAAACTCTTCCATACACCTATAAAATAAGATCTTCTCTACAAACCAAATACACAATGAAGCACAAGAAGTCTTTAAAGCAAGAGAAACGAAGGAAGTCCCATAATTCTCTCAAGAAGATTTGAAGTGATCAAGTCGAAGTTCCAGACATTCTTCATGCAGATCATCAAATCCAGGCGTTTGATCCGCAATCAAGGTGCGAATCCAGCTATTCAAAGTTTTTCCAAATTAAATACACAATGATCAAGGTAAAGTTCCCGTCGTTCTTTACCAAGATCAACCAAATCAAGACGGTTGATTTGCAAATAATGTGTTAAGCCAGCAAATCGACGTTCTTTCCAAATATACGTCAAGTCAAGTCAACGGTGTTCACACCGTTCATCGAAGATCTCGGCATTTGATTCGTAATCAAGTTGTGAATCATACGAATCACATTATTGAGGATCAAAGCAAGTTCAAAGAAAATCAAATTGCCAAATCTACTTCAAAAGTGTTTGAATTTTCAAATTCTCAAATTCATGAAAGAAGAATCAGAGGATCAAGTAGAGATTGTATCCATATTATTTTATTTTATTTTTAAAATTTAATTTGTATTATTTTTTCTATCTTCTAATTCAATAGATATGAGAATTTTTGTTATAAATACATTATAAGAAAATAAGTAAATTTATAACAACAAAACAAGCAATAATAAAAAATTTGTAATTAATTATATATATTTAATGATAATAAATTTATATCGTCACAAAACATAGCCCTAGCGCAGAGAAATCACGTATTGTGATAGGTCAGTGACAAAACCCCATTTGAATATGTTCAACGATGACAATAAAGCGAGGACAGAAATATATGGAGGCCAGAACAATCTCAATAGTTTCTGGAAACATAGCCTTCAGCCATATGTACGTCGGCCTGTCGATCACTGTGACGTACCACGTACCAGGTGAAAATGCCACAAATTGTCCACCTTTTCTTCCTCTTTGGAGATACTTGACTCGTCCACGGTTCAATGTGATCATGGCCTCTAGGTTTAACATTGTATTTAACAATCACCGCACACAAACAAAAGATTCAAACGATTAATGCAATAGCCTGGAAAAAAAAAAAAAGAAAAAAAAAATGATTTATAATAATCCACTTTCTCAAATAATTTTGCAAATAAATTTTGTAGCATGTGTCTTACCATCAACGTTACTAGTTCCCACATCCCAGCATGGTGATGCACTCCCAACAAATACCTTCTGAAGAATGACCGTTCTCGAGCTTGCTCCAAAACCTCCTCCGGCTGCCAATATATTCTTGTATATTGCTCCCGTCGCTCGTGACCCCTATTTGGTTGTATCGGGAGCTCCTACAGTTCTTGAATCTACCAACAATTTTTCTTGTTGCCTACTTAAAATCAATCCGAATCTTTTGTAATGTTTGCGTGTAACAATGTATGTCAAGCTCATCAATACAGATCATGTGTATTGATGAACACTTGAAATTGAAAAAGAGAAAAGATTACGAGAAAGGAAAAATTTTTATAAATTCTCTTTTTAATTTGAATAGCTCATTAATATACGAGATGTGCATTAATAAATGTGACTGACTATGTTATACAAAAATGTTTCAACAAATTCAAACAGTTTTAAAATGATGTTAGGTGGAATTCTACTCTTTCACAGAAATAATTAATTCAAGAATTTGAACCACAAGTAACTTCAAAGTCTACCCTTTATTCCAAAAAAGGATTCAAAGTCCACCCTCTTTATACAAAGATAATGGGTCATATCAATTGATAGTTACTACTAATTAGTGACTAGGGTTATGGAGCACTTGTATGCACTTCTTTCTAAAAGTAATTTTAACACCATTTCACATATATAAATAGTTTCGTTTAATTCTTTTTTGGTATGTATAAAATTTAAATACCTTTTATATAAATTTAAATAAATATATTTGTGATTCATGTTTATCCAAAAGAATTCAACTATTATTAAGTATTTAAAATAAGATAGATTAAAACTTAATTCAAATAAAATAAAAAAATATTTTAGTTACAATATTTACCATTTACTTTAATAATAATTAAAAATTTGAAAAAAGTACACTGACCACCCCTGAAGTTTGACTGATTTACGAAAATCCCCTACTTTTTCAAAAATTACCAAAAACCCCCTAAGGTTTCAAAAATATTACAAACTTATTCGAATTTTCGAAAATACCCCTTCCCCTTTTTGGGTGATTTACACTGACTACCCTGAGATTAGGCTAATTTACGAGAAACCCCCTGTGGTTTCAAAAATTACCAAAAATTCCCCTGAAGTTATACTAATATTACAACTAGCACCTACTTAGGTTGACTTATCAACAATATTAATTCTTTGTTTTTCCCTCTGTAATATTGTTATCATAAAATTTTAATTTAATAGATTTAGAAAAAAAAATATGATTACTTATTCAAATAAATATTCCGAATTTATTGTTATGAATTTATACTAAATATACGTAATATGTGCTAAATTTATATTTGAGAAAAATATAATTATATGCATCGTATATATCCATTATGTGAAATGAGAAATATAAACATTGATTGAAATAAAAAATTAAAATTAAATAATGCGCTTGAAAACTTTATTTAGCTTGAGGACTCTAACTCATTTCTCTTAAAATTTACTCCGTATTAGCGATAATATAACATACTTGATGTGTTGGTATATACATTTAATGCATTAAATTCAGAATATTTATTTGAATAAATAATCACATTTTTTTTCAAATCTATTACATAAAAATTTTATGATAACAATATTATAGAAGGAAAAAAAAATTTAATATTATTAATAAGTCAACCTAAATACTAATTTGCTTATAATTCTCTTAAGTTAAAAGCAGCTTTAATTTCAAAGCAATTAAGGAGGTCATTTTCCAACTTCTCACTGTTTTGCCGACACACTCCATTAATCATTATTATGTCCTCAACAACAACCAATTTTCTCTACATGTCTATTTATTTTAATTTTTAAAAGACAAATTACTTAATTCCACTCCAATTTGCTTGAGTCAATGGTGATACCGCCATACCTTATTCCATATGAAATTGAGTCAAAAAATTTTGATCAACTTATGAATTACTTTCACTTATTCTTTGAGGCATCTTTTTATAAAAATAAAACTTCATAGTAATACATGTTTGAGGCACAACTTCTCACAAAAGTTGACATTCATATCCCATGATGAATTTGTGCTCGTCGAGTGGTTTACTTATGGAGCAAATTCTAATTCAGATCGAACTTGACCACACTAGTACTAATCACATCACGAGTGATTCCACTTATTATATGATTGATGTATATTTTAGTGAAAATAATCAGTGATACGACATTTACAGTAACATTTACTGTAAAATTAATTAAGTTGGATCAAGTCGAATTTGAACTAAAATTTTTTCTTATTTGTATGGGAATAAAATGCAAGGAAATTATGGTTAGCATGTGGTGTCGGGTGTAAGCTAATCATGCTCTCACACCCTCAAATTTGATCATTCTTGCCAATCAAGACAATGTTAATTGGTGTTTGATGAATGTTGCTTTTAAATATGAAAAAAAAAAAAAAAAAAGTTCAAAGTAGGGGCATTAAATATTTAATCTCATTATGTAATAAAATCTTAGTATTTTACAATATAACACCACCACAAAAGTTTTCTTGTCTTTTTGAATACAATAATGATGATAATTGATAGATGTGCCCACACGCCAAGGTTGGGAAAAGTGGAAACACTCTTTCTGCCTACTCCAACTATTTTCCTTTTAAAAAGTGGCCAAGATTTTGTGGCAAATATGTTTGTAATTGATTATTTGAATAATTATGTGTAAATTTTATAAAATTATAACTTAATCATCTCGATTGGTTGAAGATAAACCGAGTTCAAGTCACGAGACGCTATCCACTTGAATACTATTCAGGTGATTATTTAATCGTTGAATCACTATAAAAAGTTTTCCGTTAATTAATGAAAAATTTATGACAGAGAAATTCTATTATAAATTTAAAGTATATATGATGGACTAGTGATAAAATTCAATGTAAATGGTATTTAAACAAATCGGTGAAAAGACACTTGCTAACGAAATTATTATAGGTGAAGTTGATTACAAAAATTAATTTTATGATGTATTAACTTATCATTAAAGTAAATATATTTGAATTAACTATCATGATTTGGGCCATCCAAATAAAATTTTATGTAGAAATAAAGCTCGTTATAATGTTGATATCAATCAAATCAAGACTTCTGAAATGTAAAAGAAATTTAACAAACTATGTAAATCAAACATGGAAATGTGTGATCAAACAGGCCAGGGCGTTACATCATGATGAAGATGCGATTCTTTTCTTCATTTTACGCCCACATATTAATGATAAACTTTGTCCCACATGTTTACACAAATTATGTGAAATAGTTATGGGTCACACTGGATGCATATAAGATATATATATATATATATATATACAAATATATTTATATATATAATTTAATTAAGTGTTTAAATTTAGAAAGTATAAAAATTAAATATTTGTTAAGTTTTTATTTAAGTATATATTTCTAACGATTTGACATATTTATTAAATTTATGAAAAACAAAAAAAAAAGATTTCTAATTATATGACTACAAAAATAAATACATAAACAAAGTAAAATGAATTTTGAAGATATGTATATGAAAGAGGAAGAGAGGGAAAGCAAAAAGAAATAGAATGATAAACAATAATATCACGTTAAAAATATGAGAGAGCAAAATGATAAGAAAAGGAGAGGGGAAAAAAAAAAGTGTAATGCCAAAGACACCAAAAATAGTTATTAGGTGGGTATAACATTTTTTTTTAAGTCTGAGCCACCTAGTTCTAATCCATGGGTCGACTATTCCGATTAAGTACTACGAATGCCCATTATGGGGACTGACTCTCCAAACCCGATTGCTCCATTCATAAATCCAAGATTCAAATCCTGTATATTGTTTAAGAAATTTAGCACCTCATCCCACTAAATCAACGGATAATTGGTTGTTCTAGCGCTTTATAAATAGGATAGATGTGTTGTAAACTATACTTAGTAATTTAGTTGATGAAAGATATGAGGGAGCCCATTAGCTGATTTAATTGGGCAACAACTAGAAACGGGCCCCTGTTTGCATTGTTTTGCTGGGGCCCAAACTGAACAGTTTGAATCCGTATTTTAATGTTTTTCATTAGCTATATCCCCACTTAAGATACGAAATAAGCAATTAAATTTCATTAAAGGTGAAAAGAAGATTAAATTGAGGAAAAAAAAACATGGTAATAAATCTGAAAATTCACAATTATGAAATAAAAGATAAAAATTAAAGGCTAAGTTGTGGAGTCAATGAGATTTTTCCGGAATAATTTGCCAAGGCCCAAAACCATTAATACAAACAAATTATGCCATCCAGCCTAGGGTTGTCAACGGGTCGGATTTAGAGCAAATTAAGAAAAATCGAACCTGAAACTGAATCTGATCAGCTCTCTTAGTATTTGAATTCGATCTGAATTCTATAGGAATTATATTTATTATGATTGAGTACACATTCGATAAAAATTCAAAATCCAATAAGAAAATCTAATCCAAATAATAATTAAAAATTTTAAAATCTTAAGATCAAGTAACCAATAAAAAAAGTATCCCTTATGTGAAAAAAAAAGAAAGAAAGTAGAAAAAATATTTTAGAATATGTATCATCACTATACATTATTTTGTTTAAAAAAAAAGTATTTTAGGAGATAAAAAAATTGTATATTATTAGTTATAATACTTACATATTACATTCTATCTAAATTTTTTTTACTAATATTTTATACATAAGGTTATTAATTTAATTAATATATTATTATAATTCGGATTCCGATTTTTAACGGATCAAAATATTTGACACCATATTCTATCCACTTACTTCAAATTAAAAATATTTATAATCGAATCTGATTCATCAAATACTTTTAATCAATCGAATATGTTAAAATTCGAATTGCTGGCTCAATTGACAGCCCTAATCCAACCTTCACAAACCACTTAGCCCACAGAAAACTTATTAATTATGAGCGCTTTCTATGGGCAAAGTAGTTTTTTAGTAGGGAATCAAATGCACTATTTGTTAGCTTAAACATGTATTCTTGAAATATAAAATTAATTAATTTAATAGCACAGTGAGAAAGTTATGGGAATCCTTTATCTTCTGTTTTTCTAATAGGATCAATAGGGCATATTCTTAAAGATATGGATATTGAGGCAATTACTTTTATATAATCATTTCTAAATTGCCGTGAATTAATTATAATGATCAATCAACGTACTTAACTAGAACAAATTAATATTAAAAGAAATTTCCAACCTTTTTTTTTTTTCAAAAACTTAATTGACAAGAAAAACAAGTTTCTATGATTAGTAAGGAATTATTCAAAGATTTTTACAACCCAAATAAGATAAACCAGCACAAAGATGCCTTACTATGTGCCGGTTACTATGTACTCGTATAAACTAGTAATCGGGCAAACTCAATGCATATGCAAAATAAAAATTTAATTGTATATTTAAATATCCATAGAGTAAACGTATAAATATTTCTTAAATTTATGATAAATATAAAGTAAAATAGTTTATAATAAGATAAAATTAGTTTTATTAATTAAATAAAAGGTAAATTACGCCTATACTCCCTGAGGTATAGTATAACTACAAATTAGTTTTCATAGTTTTAAAAATTATAAATACCCTAATAAAGTATGTATTAACTTAATAAAATTTATCTTTTATTAAGATGGGATGTAATTAAGAGTTGTGTTTCTAATATTTTTGACAGGGTTTTAATATGAGATTTGTGTAGTTTTGACGAGTCAAAAAAGTATAAGTGATATATGAAGTCAATTTTAAAAAGAAAGCAGTGGTGGTATCAGTCATAGATGATGTTTCTCAGTGTTGGTTGTGTTTGATATAAAATAAAATTACTTCACAAAGGTAGGTGGGAAAACAACTAATTTAACAGACCCAAAGACATAAGAAACGACTATTACAAAGGGCTAACAAGATAGCATTACTCTTTCCACTTTTTCCCTAACCCTATCTCAAATAAACTAGAGGCTTGTTTGGCGCAAAAGGGATGCTTATGCCTAATAACAAAAATTCCATTCATATGGCTATTTCATTTAGCCTCATATTACGTCACAAAAAAAAAAAAAGGCCTCATATTAGATTTCTAGAATACCTAATTTCCCACCTCATCTCATCTCCAAAAACCTCAGATGATCTCTAGTCAATTGTTAATTCTCAAAGCCAGCCTACAAAAACCCTCCCAAATTTCAAGCTTCCAAATCTTTTCGAAGCCCCTAGACATTATAAAAATTTCATTTTTTTTATCACACATTCCATATATAAAATGCCCCTCAACTTGCCCTTTGCATTTCCATCACACTCTTTTTTATCTCTAACTATAAAATCCCCAAAAAAAATAAGCCAAATATATACCCAAATTTCTTCTCCATCAAGAAAATAGTTGAATATATACATATATATATATATATATGCACATGGGGACTCTTATGGGGCATGTGGGGCCCGGATTTGGCTTCTTGATAATTGGATTATGGCACCTTGTTAACCACATTAAGCTCCATATCGTCAACCGTAAATCCTACACCTCCTCACCATGGTTTCCCACTCCAAGAATCAAATATTTGGAGCTCTACTCGATCATGGCGGGTTGCTCCATTTCCATATCCATGGAGCTCTTTATCGGGCCGGACCGACACCAACCCCTCGACCCGGATGGTACCATCCCTTCTAACCATCTCCACAACTTTGAACATTCAAACATTTCCTTAACTTTCTTTACATATGCATTCTTTTCGATCTTACTTGACAAATTTGCCCCTCCAGCGCAATACGAGCTGACCAATTTGCTCGCCGCCGTGGCGTTTGGGCAGCAACTCTTCCTCTTCCACCTCCACTCCTGCCGATCACGTGGGGGTTGAGGGCCAATACCATTGGTTGCTCCAAATAGCAATTTTTACATCACTTGTTACAACCCTTTTAGGCATTGGTTATCCCAAGAGTTTCTTGAATGGCTTTGTGAGGTCATTTAGCATATTGTTCCAAGGGGGTGTGGCTTATGGTTATGGGGTTCATGTTATGGACCCCGGGCCTAATACCTAAGGGTTGTTTCATGAACTTGGAGGAAGGTCATAAAGTGGTCCGGCGTTACGGGAAAGAGGCCCTAGAACGTGCTAAATCACTAGTGAACATTCAATTCAGTTGGTACGTCGTGGGGGCGATGATTTTTGTGGTGTCACTTTATATAGTCATGATCAAGCTGTATTCTGAAAAGATCGAGTACAAACCCCCAATGAAATTCGAGTTGCAAGACCAAGAAAATGATGGTGATGATGATGTTGAGGCACAAAAGATGGGCAACAATAAGAACATGGGAGAGGCTAAGAGTTTTGTACAAATAGGGGGGACATATGCTTCTATGGACATTGAAAGGTAGAAGGGTGAAAAGGGAAATTGGTAGATTTTATTTGGTATATATACATGTATAAAGGTGGGGTTTAGTTAAGTGGGTGTTGATTTAAGCCCACAAAAGTGTTGGCTAAGTATAAAACTGCAAATTTCTCGTTTCCAAAATAGGCAAAAGGATAGGCAAAAATGAAAATTGTGGTTTGAAAACATGGCTTTTTAGATGGGGTTAATTAGTGTTATATATTTAAACGTTAGTTTTAGGTTTATTTGATGTTATGGAGGTACCCACTGGAACAGAACCTCCAACGTTTGACACATGTCAAATGGAGTTATTTATTTATTTATTTTCTCTTTGTTTCTTCCTTTAAATATGAATTGTTCTAACAAACTAAACCATGATTCCATTAAAATTGTGTGCTAAAGTTGTTCTCCCACTCATTTCAAAAATTTTCAGATTACAAAAATTTTTTAAATTTAAAATTTGAATCTTGTTTGGTCCTTAAATAAATATTAATAGCATCGTATGGATGCATTTCATTCTAGAATATTATTAAATGATGCATTTCATTTTAGAAAATTATTAAATTTATCTTAAAATTTTCGAAACGAGTGGGAGAATAACTTTAGCACACAATTTTAATAGAACCATGGTTTAATTTGTGAGAACAATTCACATTTAAAGGAGGAAACAAAGAGGGAAAAAAAAGGTAAATAACTCCATTTGACACGTGTCGAACATTGGAGACTCTGCCCCAGTGGATACCTCAATAGCATCAAATAAACCTTATTTTTAACCTAACAATGAGATTCACAAATCATAATTGTCGCACTTAAGTATATCATTAGCCGGTAATTATATTCATTTAATACTACTATGTTTCAATATTAAAGAATATGATTCTTCTGAAACATGGGACATCAGGGATTACTTTAATAAGAACAAAACTTAAGCATAGGTTAAGACAGATACAACCCATAATTCAACACCTCTTGGAATGAGATTGCAATACTGAATTTGACACATTTCAGCTATTTTTAATCATAAGTAGGCAAGAATTGAAATTTAACCCTCAAGTGGAGTAATTGTTCCAACTGAAAATTAAATAAAAGTCATTTCTCAATAACCTATATAACAATTGAAAGAGAAGTTCAGATTGACCTCATCACATCCCAGTGAAGGCCTTCTTGCCACGACCCGATGACCCGGCCGGTATCACCTTAAGAACATTGAACCTCACAGTTTTCGACAAAGGCCTAAAAAGTGATAAAGAGATCAACCACGAATATATTCTGAAATATATGAACTAAGGTTGACAGAAGTGTCGATACTGACCTGCATTGTCCGATGATAACATGATCACCCTCTTTCACACGGAAGCAAGGGGATATGTGTGCCGGAATGTTTGAGTGCCTCTTCTCGTATCTAGATAACACCGCAAACCAATCAAAAATAAAATAAAATAAAATTTAGCATCAGTTACACTGATCTCCCACTAACTACGTGTAATTACACAAATGTACACATGGAGTTTCAAAATTTCAAACCAACCTTTTTGACTGATGAAATTTAATCAAAACTGAAAAATCCATTAAGAAACTAGGATACTATCATCCATACATGCCACAACAACTTGAAATGTCTACTAATATTGACTCATAACATCGTTTATCTATGCGAAATAATCAACAAGCGGATATTTTAAGGCGGACATAAATTACAAGGGAAGTGCGTGTAATTTTGAAATCAAGAGGTAATATATGTGTAATTGTATATAGTTACGGGAGAGAGCATTGTAGAACAGAAACACGATCAAAAGAATTGATACCTTTGGTACTTCTTCACCCAATGCAGGTAGTTTCTCCTGACAATGATTGTTCTCATCATCTTAGCACTGTGGCACGTTCCAGCAAGAATACGGCCTCTGATGGAAACACTGCCAGTGAATGGGCATTTCTTGTCAATGTATGTGCCTGGACAAAGAGGAACCAAATAATCAATAGCAAGCACCAAGACTGACAAGAATATGTTAACAACAAAGATCAGATGAAACACAAATCTATACCATGAAATTGAGTTTGAAGCGTAATAGAGTTTCTTTAGCTTGTCTGAGGACTAAATATAATAACCTTAAATGAATGGCAATAAGGTTTGGTGTGACGGATTTGGAACTAAGAATTTCGAATCCATAATAACAAATCTACTGAGCTAGTCCGGAAAACGTTATGCTAATTCTTGAGCTCCCTATTTTTAGATACTTCTTAAATTATTGTTATGGATTTGCAATCCCTCTAATATGAAGTCATTCGAAATTCTTAACCACCAAATCCCTCCTCCAAATCAAAATCGTATTTTCCAAATGAGACGTAATAGTTATGCCAAACCAGATGCTTCCAGACCATGCGAAAAAAACTCTACTAATAAAACTGACGCATCAAAATCATACGTATGCATTAAGCTTTACCTTCTTTATAAATGACAAAATGAATTAATGCATGCTTCAAGCATCTCTACCTTATCCAATAATAAATTAAGCTTCTAATAGTCCAAAAGGAAAATGTAACACTGAAGAAAACAAATAAGATAGCTAATAAGTTTCCTTTTCACGGCAATCTATAGAAGATTAACCGGACCAAATTTAGCACATAAATAACTTAGATATTTCACAAATACAATAGAAATCATGGCGTAGTCTCCCATTTCCATCTAAATAACATGAGCAGAACAATCCTACGACTCGTGCACGGTGGTGAAATCACAGACCCAAGAAGCGCAAAAACAGGACATTAGTCAATCAGTTACAATTCAAATCCCTATAAATGCTCCAAAAGACTAATGGCAAAAAAAACAACAGATTGATCTTACAAGCATCATAACATCATCTTCTCGGAATTGCACACACACACACGCATATATATATATATATATATATAGAGAGAGAGAGAGAGAGAGAAAGAGAGGAAAGGAGAGACAGAAAGAGAGAATTTGAAGCGGACCTTCAATGGCCTCGCGGGGCGTTTTGAAACCTAATCCGATGCTCTTCCAGTAGCGATTGCCTCCCTTTCCCGGAGCCTTACCCTTCCCAGACTTCTTCGAGCTGCGAATGATAACATTTATAGTACCTCAAACCCAGTACAAAATTCACGGATCTAATCCATACACAATCAAATTAAACACCAATTCTTACCAAAGGAACACCTTGGGCTGCTTCAAGAACGCCTTCTCCGTCTGCGAAACAACATTAACTCCATAAATTCATAATTCCGCCTCCCGCCCACGAATACACACACACACATATGTTTACATACAGGGGAGAAAGAGAGAGAAAGAGAGAGGGGTTTACCTGTTCCGCCATGGTTGCTGGCAATGCAGTGGTGTGAGCAAAACGGAGGCAGTTTTTGTGGTTCTTTGAAGGTAACGATTTTGTTGCGTTCGGGGTTTAGGGTTTAGGTCGGCCCGCCGGGCCCACAACGTAGGTGGAGGCCCAAATTGGGATTAGCCCGCCCAATCGGGGCAATGATTTATTTGATGTTATGTATCATTTTCCCGATTTATCATTGCAGTTGATTAAGGGCTGTGGATGGGTCGGATTTGGAGCGATTTTGAAAAATTCGAATTCGAATTTGAAAAACTTTTTTAATATTTAAATTTGACCCGAATCTTTTAGGATATGCATTCAATACCATTGAGCTTGAATCCAATAAAAAGTCCAAAATCCGATCCGATTAACATTTAAAAAAAATTGAAATTTCAAAATCAAGTAAAAAATAAAAAATATATATATTTTTGTTAAAAATAAAATTTTAATTAAGTAGGATATCATTTTACAATATGTATAAAAACTATACATTGTTTTGTTAAAAACATTATTTTGTTAAAAACATTCTTTTGATAAATAAAAAAATGGTTTATTATTAATTAATATGGTCTATATATTGCATTCTATTTAAACTTCTTTACTAGCATTACATACATAAAGTTATTAATCTAATAAAAAGTATCATTAAAGTTCGAATTCGAATCTTTAAGGGATCGGATTGCTTGATTCCATATTCTATTCATTTATTTTAGATTCTGGATATTTGTAATAGGATCTAATCCATCGAATATTTTAATTGGTCGAATATGTTAAAATTCAGAGCGTGCTCGGATTAAAATCCACTCCATTAATATAAGGTAAAAAGTTATTAAAACATAGCAATTGATGCACAAAATTTTTTTTTAAAGAGTCTTTGATTTAACAGAATGCAGCAAACCTAGAGGGGGTTTGATTAAAACATATTTTTGTGAACTTATATGCTATTAAATCCTATAAATATTTTTGGTACTTAATAAATTTTAAGTTTTTATATTAAAAACAAGTTATGAAAGAGTTCAGATAAAATAAGAGGTCGTTTAGTTAAATTTATTTTCAAGAGCTTATAAATTCATATATCTTAAAACATGCACCTTTGTATGGTTTATAAAATCTTATATCC
Source organism: Petrea volubilis (assembly GCA_026212405.1). Taxonomy (NCBI): domain Eukaryota; kingdom Viridiplantae; phylum Streptophyta; class Magnoliopsida; order Lamiales; family Verbenaceae; genus Petrea; species Petrea volubilis. The sequence goes on along the minus strand of CM047880.1, from coordinate 1,089,398 downwards.
TATTTTAAAGATAAGTTGTAAAAATGTCTGGATAAATAAAATCACAACGACTTTTAAAATATTTTTGAGTTTTACAATCCACAACGTTGTTTGGTAAAAATGAGAGTTTTTAAACTCCTTCAGTATAAGGATGAAAAAAAAATATATTGCATTGTTGATTTCATGTGAATAGATCTGTTTGGAGAGGAAAGAAATGTGATATTGAAGAACAATATACAATATTTGTGTCTTTTTATTATTTAGAGCTAGATAGCTCATAAATTGTTTTGAAATTTGAAAATAAGTTAGTGGAGCTTACCCCCTTTGTTCTTTTAATAGCTTATAAGCTTGAGACGCGTCTTATTTTTTTAAACTTATAAACTCTTTTACCAAAAGAATTACAAATGCTTTTGAAGAGCTCATAAAATATTTTGAGAAGTTTATTGACTTAGACGAACACCCTCTGAAATCAATTAGTTTATAAGATATTCATGATCTCGCAGGAATAGTTTTGTTTGATAAAATTGAGAGCTTATTGACTTAGTCATTCTCTCTTTGTTCCTTCCGTTCGAAGAGAGGAAGCCCAAAGGTTTTCCCTATGGTTTTTCTTTCTTCACACCCTTGCTTGCAGCTCCTTCTACAAAATCCGATTCAGGACTCACATGTTTTCATATGGAATTTTCATCTATCCTTTCCCGGGACTCCCTCTTAGGTCGATTCGGTTCGCTCCTTACATTAGACCTTCCCTCAACTCCAACCACTTTAGCGCTAAACTTCTCGGCAATGAATGTGGTTTGGACCCTATAAGTTCGATCGAAAAAATAAAAAAACAAAAAATGAATATCATCCAACGCTCAAAAGGTTGTAGCTCTTGAACATCTAGTAAAATATTCTTAAGAGTTTATAAAATTAGTTATAATATCTGGTCCGCATCCTTTGATACAAAACGGTGTTGCATCTTCTCATCCACTCATCAATACGCGCCACTATGATATGGGAAATTTTGAAAATTGTCTTTCCGTTATCTCAAACGCTCACCAATACATGTGACGTATATTGATCAGTCGAATAGAAGATACAACACTGTCTTGTAGCAAAGAATCAACAGCCTCATCGTCGCTTGAAAAACTTATCGAACCTCCTACATATATATATATATATATATATTTTTTTTTTTTTCTTTCTTTTGGATGAGATAACTTCCAAGACATTTCGATCAAATAAATGTTGCCATATTTTAAAGGCAATTTTAGGACAGATTAACGTTGTACAGATTAATTGATAAACGTTATACAGATTTCAAATCTCTAGATCGGCATTTTTCGATACGTCCCAATAATATTTTGCAGACCTAAAATAGCTGGCTGGTCACCAAAATTCAGAGCTTATAAATTTATAATTGTCTCACCAAATGAACCGACAGTCACAAATGAATCATCTCCAAAAAAACACTGACATATATAAGAAAATAAATAAAAGTGTGGTTAATTAATGTTAATAAATCCCCTCCCCATTGGGCGCAGTTGGAGGTTGACACTTCAATAGACTCATTTAATTCTTACCCCTTGTTTGATTAACAATTTTTGTCTTTATTTTATATAAATTGGAATAATCCAATTCATCATTCATCTTACTTTCTTGGTGAAAAAAAAAAATGTTTTTAATTAATACATTATCTACTAGGATTATCGGATACATATGTATGTATTTGGTCAAATTTTCTTAGTGGAAACATGCATGCATATACATGTGTGTGTGTATTCATATAGGGGCGGAGTCATAAATTTTTTTTTTTAGGAGCTAAATTATAATTTTATAAAGTATTAAAGGTGTTTACATAATTTCGGTGGGAGGGTGGGTAAATTTAAAATTTTCAAAAAAATAAATGTAAAATGTGGTTCGACATGAACGTAGTGGGAGGACCGCACCCTCCTGCATATATCTATACTATTATAAAAAGAAAGTTATTTTTATCTCACAAATGGTGGTTATTTATGTGATTTTACAAAAATTGCCTTCAATTATATGTGAAATAAACAGAAATATGTAAAATTGTGACTAAAATTGAAAATTCACATGAAATCAATTTAATTCAGATACCAAATTTTGATATGTCAATTTTATCTTTTTAATTAGTAAACACATGCAATAAATAAGCAAATAAAAAGGTTTGTAATATTACATTTAATTTAAAAAATCATTGTTCTCAACCAACAAACTACTTTCTCTAATTACAATTATTAGTTTTTTTTTATTTTTTCGTTGATTCTTTATCATGTAATTTTATTTTATATAATTATTTTATTTTTAAATTATTATAATTTAATAAATTTTTTCAAATAATTCTTTAAAAAGAATTCTTATTAAAGAAATTTAATAATATATTTATATTTTATCCTAAAAAAAATTAATTACTAAATTGAAATATATATTTTTTATATTTTGCACACACTTAGAGTGTGCGGTATATGCTAGTATATATATATAGGAATGGAGTCACAAATTTTTATGTGTGGGGTGAGATCAAATTTTTATAAAGTATTAAATGTGTTTCTATTATTTCAGTGGGACGGAGGGGAAAAAATTTAAATTTTTAGAAAAATACATATAAAATTTAGAGTCCACTTGGATGGATTTTTTTTGGAGAATAAGCACTTATTTTTGAAAAAAAAAAATAAAGAAGCACTTCAGAGCAAAAAAAAAATTGTATTTATATGGATTTTTTGAAATAAAACACAAGCCAGGAAAAATAAGACAAAAAGTGCCTTTTTTGGGAAACTATCTAGAATAATTGCAACTAAAAATATATTTTAAAATATTTTTAATTATTACATCTAAACATAAAATAGTTTAGCTTAAAAAAATTCCACTAAAAAAAATGCAATTTCAAAAAATAATTTTTTTTTAAATTTATCAAAACAGACATTTATTTTGACTTGAACATGGGGAGGACCATGCCCACCAATGCTCCCCCACTCCCCCAATCACACACACAGCTCCCATCACACACTACCCAACTTAGCTCGGCCACCACACACACACACACACACACACACACACACATATATATATATGTATACTATTACATAAAGTACTAGTCCCCTTTAAAAATTATTTTTGGTGTCTTTGACTTGTCAATAGAATTTATCTTCTCTCTTATATCTCTCTCTCTCCTCCCCACTTTTCTATGTTCTGCTACTTTCACAATTTTTTTTCTCTCTCTCCTTTGTCTTTTCTCTCCCATCTCTTATGCCACCATTCTATGTATTTTAACTCTCTTTATATTTATTTTCTTAATTTTATTTAATTTTAAATTATTTTTTCAATTATCATGCTTTTAATTAATATATTGAAAACAATTAAAAGAAAATTAGACTCGTACAAAAAAGTAATAAATGTTTATAATTTATACTATCTGAGTTTAAGAATATAATTATATTTTTTTTTATTTTGCTCATCGAGTGTGTCAAACGACTAATATGACATTCAAATATTCGCATAAAAGTGTAAAACTGTGTAATTACTTATTTAATGGTTATTGGTTATATTTATTGGTATTGTTTTATTGTATTTATTAATTTTTTAATGGTCACGTTGCTCTAGCCTTGATGAATGATCTATTTAAAGAATACATACACTCTATATATATATATATATATGTTTTATTATATCGCAAATAACTTGTATTAAGGTAATCGGGTTATTGTTTTATATTCCTATCCCTGTCCATGGGTATACCGTCGCAGGAGAAAAATAAAAGTGGCAAATAATCAAATGTCAATTCGGGGTCATTTTGGTTAATTTATCCTAAGTGCACAATTTAGACATCAAAATCAAATAAGAATTTAATACTAGTTGACTTCTCACAATACTACACAATATTCCATATCAGACAGGAACACCATATACCATTCATACTAAAATAAGGAAATTTTAGCCCGGACTTACCTTAGTCGAACTACCGTTGATCATGTGGCGAGCGTTATACTGTTACCCTGTAAATGGTCAATAATTCAGGGAGAATGGTCAAGCACTTGACAAATACAATATACATATCAAGTGATTTATTTGGATTCGACCAAAATGAGGTTCAAATGAAAATTTTCCAAATAGGAAAATATTCCCAACATTCTCAATATTCACACTACCTCAAGGTTATTTGGTTTGATTTCCCATGAATGCGAATTTTATTTTAGTTTGATATTAGTTTATTCCTACTATATATATATATATATATATATATATATATATGTAGTGTGTGTGTGTGTGTAGGGGCGGAGCCATAAACTTTTTTTTTAGGAACTAAATCAAATTTTGTAAAATATTAAAGGCGTTTCCATAAATAAGGTGGGAGGGTGGGGGTAAATTTAAATTTTTCAAAAAAACAAATGTAAAATTTAGTGCGACATGAGCATAGTAGGAGGACCACACCCTCCTCCTCCATAAAATATTAAATGTGTTTCTATTATTTTCAGTGGGAGGGAGGGGGAAAATTAAAATTTTTAGAAAAATACATGTAAAATTTAGAGCCCACTTGGATGGTTTGTTTTTGAAGGATAAGAAATTATTTTTGAGGGGGAGAAAAACACTTCAAAGTAAAAAAAAATGTATTTGGATGGATTTTTTTTGAAAGAAAACAGATGCCAGTAAAAAAAAAAAAAAAGCCAAAAGTGCATTATATTTTTTGGAAACTATTTAGAATAGTTTCAAATAAAAAGAACATTTTAAAATACTTTTTAATTACTATATCTAAACATAAAATAGTTAACCTTAAAAAAAATTCTACTATAAAAATTACAATTTCGAAAAGTACTTTTAAAAAAAAAAGTTCATCAAAACAGATCTTTAGTTTGACATGAACGTGGGAATTACAGATCCAATTGATTCTTTCTTCTTCTTTTTTTCTTTCTTTTTCTTGATTGAGATTTGAGACACCTCAAATTCATTAATGAAAACTAAGTTCCATCAACTAATTTTAAGGGTTCCTCTTAGCACCAATTAATAGTTTGGTTAATGGTTAAAATTTTATAAAGCTATTTACGATATATAAGCTATTTTTAGTAGGATTGTGCATAATAACTAAATTATTAAATACATACATGGGCGTAGCTACAAGTAGTTCACAGGGGTCCAAACCCCATTGAATTTTCAAAAATTCTATTTAATATACATTTAATAGATTAAAAAGACAATACAATTTAAACATATTCTCATTAATGCACCCACTCAAAAAATTTAAATTATTGTTTTATAGGGACCACGTCACATTTAACTTGGTTACCACTAAATTTTTACGATTTGTTTTATTTAAATAGTGACTCCGCTAACTGTATTTTCTAGCTACGCCATGGGATATATATACTATAAATTAGTTATCAGCTCATTGCATTGTTTTATTTGACTACAAATATGATTTCGTGAGATATGATTCAGAAAGTGTTTGGTAGTATTCTTTTTCTTGTATGAATTATAAGCAAATTACCTAAAAGTCCTTTAATTTGGGCCTCCATTATATAAATTTAAGAGTAACACAGCGTGTATTCTTAAACTCATCAATATGAGAGACACAAGAACTCATCCGTTGGGAATGTTGATCGAGGATATAAAGGAATTGATCAAGCTACCTTGGGAGCTGCAGATTACCCACACTTTAAGGGAAGGAAACTCATGTGCCGATGCATTAGCTAAAATGGGTCATGGATTAGATGAGTGCATCGCTTGTTGGGATTTGCCCCCCTTGGAGGGGCTGTTTTTTCTGTTAACTAAGGACCTGGCACTCCTTTGATTTGTGTTGCCAGTTTCTCCAAACCAAAAAAAAAAAAAAAGAGTAACACAGCAAATTACAAATCTCATTAGCTCAATATAAAACAATTGGATTATATATTCCACCCCCAAGGTGTGATAGGTTGTGACGCTTGTCCCATAAATTGATGAACAAGAAATTGGGCCTGAACTTTATACAGTGCCCTAAACAACTCTATCAAATATAATTATAGGTGGTATACTGCAGAGCCCATTACGAGGACGACCATCTCAATCCATTTACTTCATTCACAATTTTAGAATCTGAACTATAAATATTATTTAATAAATCTAATGCTTTATGCTGTTAAAGAAAATGATACTTGACAGGTATTCATCTTTTTTTTTTTTTTTTGGGGTGGGAGACAGGTATTCATTTTCAACGATATTGATTTTGGGCCGAATTTATGTCACATGCATGTTCACTACACAATACCAAAAAATTAACCATAACCTAGGAGTCATTAACCCTTTACGTATATTGTCACAATTGAGATGAATCCAATCAAATCATCTATTCTATTTTTTGTGTTATATATATATATATATATATAGCAAATTAAAACACAAAATATGTGTCTATTATGTATCCATCTTAATCAAATCTATAAAGAAAATAAAAAATTGAAAGACTTGGTATCAGTAAACACCTTGACATTCTTTATTTTAAACAATCAAATCAAATCATCTATTCTATTTTTTGTGTTATATATACATATATATATATAGCAAATTAAAATACAAAATATGTGTGTATTATGTATCCAAATTAATCAAATGTATAAAGAAAATAAAAAATTAAAAGCTTTGGTATCGGTAAACAGCTTGACATCCTTTATTTCAAATCATATCACACCTCTTATTTCATTGCATGAATATACGTTAAGTGTAGAAATTCTAAACCAAACTTATAATAATTAAGAAATTAATTTTATACATATGGCATAAATACATATTATAAAATAAAAAATAAAACACCATTTTGAAATATTTAATTTTTTTTGGGCGAAAAGCACTAGGACATGTTTGATATTGCATTAGAAGTATAAGATGCTAAATTCCTTAAATTATTGAGCCCCACATTTTAAGCATTTGTTAAGTGTGTTTGTTTTGGAATAAAAATTTTATTAATTGCAATCCGCGAAATTTAATTCATAAGTGAGATTGTTATACACCATGTTATAGAATTTCAAATTCAAGCCGAATTTCAAGCCACACGGCTCATATGACTCATAAGAAATCCAATATCAAATCAAACATGCTTATAAAATAATTTCATATGGTGCAAATGCCACATAAGATGATATCAAATATGTTCCTATTATTTACAAGTATTAAATGCATGCATGTATACATGCACACACATACACACTATGTGTGTGTACATTTATGTTGAAAGAAATGGGCGGTGACAAGTAGTCATTTAATTTGTGTATTGTTTTCTCCAATTGAAATTTTATACTTAGTATTGTAAATCTTTTGTCACATCCACAATTAAAAGGTCTCATATGGCATAGATATATAATCTTATTGATATAAAATAGTTAATGAACCTCACTAATCATTTTAAAATATTATTTTTTCTTGAAACATGACGAGTCAATATATAAATTTTGTCCTAGACATTCAATCAGTATTTAGTATAAATTATTGAAATTCATCTTATTTTCTCACAAATTACATAAACTAATTATTTTCATTTTTTTATAAAATAGTGAAATTTAAAAAATAAAAAGCACAAACAAACAAACTGTTAGCCTTTGTTCAGATTGGGATGGTGACTGGTCGATTTTAAAAAGGATTGGTTGGCAGTTGTGAAGAGGGTTGATATATATATATATATAGGCAGAGCTGAGGCTGGTGGGTGCAGTCGTCCCCTTAGAGGGTGTTTGGTTAAATTTATTTTAAAGTACTTATAAATTCGTAAAATTTATTAGATGCTTTTGCAGCTTATAAGCTCTTATATATTATGTTAAAAATAAGTTTTTAAATTGTTTGGATAAAATAAGATTACGTAGCTTGTAATATATTTTTGGAGCTTATACATTTTAATTTTATTTGGTAAAAATGATAGCTTATAAGTTCTTTTAATTGTGACAATGATCAAAAAAACATAAAATAAATTTAATTTCATGTAAAAAAATAATTTTTGAAATAATAGAAATGTAATATTTGAAAGAAATATATATATATATATATCTATATTATTTTATCTTTTAGTATTAGATAGCATATAAGTTGTTTTAAAAAAAATTGAGGGCAACCTACTTTGTTGTGGAGTTTATAAGCTCATTTACTTAAAAAAAAAAAAATACCAAACATTTTTTGAGGAATATATAAACTTATTCAAACACTCTCTAAATTCAAATCGGACTAAATTTTATATGTATTTTTTTTTAAATTTTAACCCCTCCGCCCCCCACCCCTCCTTAAAAAAATCTTTAATATTTTATAAAATTTTGATCTCGTCTCTAAATAAATTTTTTTGACTCCATGCATACATATATATATATATATATATATATATATATAATTCCAATATGGAGTCTATTCCAATTATAGCATTTAAAATTGATTATGGAAGTTGTAACGTGTAACTATGTACTTTTTCCATACAAGTGAGGTAGTTCTTTTTCCTTTTTCTTTTTCTTGTCCCCTCAATTAATGTCACATGGAGAAGACATATTGATTGCGATTTTGGTATATGCGAGTCCCGCAATCAAGAAGTTAAAGATTCAAAATAACAATAAAATATAAATTACAATACAATAAAAAAATAATATTAAATTAGAATAAAATATTAAAAAAATAATAATTTTTTTTGTGTCATATAGATGTTAAACAGCATATAAAATTACCGATGTATATATATATATATAGGGCTCTTTTGATTTTACATATTGAATTGATGTGCATATAGTATTTATGTAGATGTTAGGTTGGATAAATATAATTAAACCACCATATTTGATTTGTATGATTTAATTCATGGCTCAAATTTCAATGGAACTATCAACTTTATTTGATTGCGTGGACTACATTGAATTATTAGTAAAAATTTTATTTTGCCCATAAAATTATTTTTCATTGATTTTTGATCATTTTATAGTAAGGATAATTTAGTAAATTCAATCCAATGATATTAACCAACAAATTTTAACTTCCTCAATCTCACACCCCCCCCCCTAAAGACTCAATCCAACAATAAAACATGGCTCCAATCCATGGTGTCATGGATTGGAACATTCCAATACATGAAATTATCTTCAATCAAATATGAAATTTTAATTGAATTATTTATTATATTACAATGTATTACTATAAATCAAAAGAGTCCATAGATGCTAAACAATTCAACCCCTATGTCGTTTATGTGAAATAACACACACACACACACACACACACACCCCTATATATACATATATGATTGAGGAAATTTCAGTTTAATATATTCCAAAAACTAACAAGCAAATTAAAACTATAAAAGGACTAACATAGTTTAGAATCTATTTTAAAGTGCTTGTTTGTAATTTCACAAAAATTTGTCCCATGCCCAGCTGGCCCTTTGAGAACCATGTGTGTATATATATATATATATTAGATAATTATTAAAAATTATAGTTGAGTATTTTCATTCTGCCAATCATAACAGAACAGATATATACAATATGCCAGACAATTCGAGTTATGAGTCCCACGTGGACTCCGCAGATCCAATAATTTTAAATATTTTTTTTTTCGTATGTATACTTATCTTTAATCTCTACAATTTTGAATAATTATTATTGTATTTATTACACCATCAGAAGAAATTAATGATCACATGTTTAAGTGAGAAAAAGGGCAAATTACGTGTGCATCCCCTTAGATATGGTATAATTAAAATATAGTCCTTTTTATTTTCAAAATTACAAATACGTCCTCAAAATTTCAAACATTCTTGTAAACATTAATCTGAGATATCCATAAAATAATTTTTCTTCAACCATAATAGTCGATTGAGTCACAAAGAGATATGCTTTGTCGAACCTAACAAAATCCTTCAATCAATTTTATTATTCCACCAATCTTCAAGAAATAATTTTATTTTATACCACCACTGATCATCATCATTTATAACCCGACACCACCACCACCACCACTTTTTTGTTGAAATTGACCTCATATATAACTTTTATATCTTAAGCTTGTCAAGACTGTTGGCGATTAAATTTCATCCAATCAAAAATTGACAAATGTAAATTAAAATATTAAATATTAATTCAATTTTTTATTTATACTTTGGAGTTTCCTAAATTTAATTCCAATATTAAATAGTCAATTTCAATTGATATTTTTTTCACCGGTGAATAATAAGTCGTCAAGTGTTAATATAAAGTGTCCCGACCAATCAAATCAAGTCTTACAGCCCGAAGTCCAAAACCAATCAAATGGTAACAAGTGGTGCATTTGGTTATGTGGACCAATCAAATCATGATATGTAATAATATTTTTCTCTTTAAAAATAATTTATATTAAAGAGATAAATACCGAAGAAGTCAATAGCCATCCAAACACCCTACACAAACACCTATAAATAGGGGTCATTTGGGGTTCAAAAGAAAATCATCAAGAAGTTTTCAAGAGCAAGAGAAGCCAAGAAAAGCCCGAAGTTCTCTCAAGGCAATCTCAAAAAGATTCGTGAAGATTTAGGCGAAATTCCCCGTGTTCTTCGCGAACATCATCAAATCAAGACGTTCATTCTGTGATCAAGGTGTTAGCCCCGTGTTTTGGCGTTTCTCCAAAATCAAATCCACGGTGATTAAAGTGACGTTCAAAGCGTTCTTCGCATAAATTATCGAAATAATGCGTTTGATCCGCAATTAAGGTGCTAAATTGGCAAATCCGCGTTTTTTCCCCAAGTTATATTCAAGACAAATTCACGATGTTCGTGGCGTTCTTCAAGGCGCTCATCAGAGTTTTTAGCATTTGATTCGTAATTAAGCTACTCAGCCTACGAATCGTGTTATTAGAGTGACAAATCAAATTCGGAGAATAAAACTAGGGAATTAATCTTTTAGGGATTATTTTCTACATAATTATATTCTTTTCAAATATTTGTCATATACTTTTCTTATTTTGTAACTTGTAATTTACAAACCCGAAATTTTGTGTGAACAAAGACTATGTAAATCACATCTCAAAATTCCGCCTAGAACAATAATAATACAACTCACAATTATGTCCAACCTTAATGAGAGATGGATTTTGTTAAATTAACACATACCTCAAGGGGTATTTGTAATTTTTTTTAAATAAAGGGGACTAAATTGTAATTACACTATCCCGAAAGAGATGTAGACGTAATTTGCCCTGACAAAAAAAAAAGAAAAATTAAACATGCCATTAGGTCACATGGTTCTTCCATCACCTTCATCACTTTCATGCTCAGTTTTCGAAGGGGTAAATCAAGTACTTAGTCGTTCTCACTTTAAAATGATTTAAAATTTCGTAATTCATGCATATACATGATTGGTATGAAAAAAATGGAGGGAGAATGAAATGTGCATTGTCATGTCCATTCTTAATAACACACTTGGTATAATTCAAAATTGGGAATATTCATTTTCGTTGGAATCAACATTCGCATATATGTGGATTTATTGATATCTTCCATTCCCATAGATGTGTCTATGCCTAACAAGTTGAGAATGAACTATGTTTTTACATTATTAGCATAATACTTATTAAATTTATCATATATTATAAAGTTTATATTAACACTTATGAAGTATTAATAAAAACATTAAATGTGCATTAAATTATATTTATTACATAAAAATCTGTATACATATATACTTAAATCATGTATATTTAAAATTGGGTAAATTACGTTAAGCACTCCAATCTTTGGGGTGTTTTACACTTTGGTGCCCAACTTTTGTAAATCTGCGATTTGGTATCTAACCTTTATCATTTGTGTGCTGATGGTATTTTTTACACTATTCCAGTTGAATATTCCTTAATATTTCCTAGAATATGCCCGAACATTCCACAAAGATTCCATCAAAATAGTGAAAAATACCATCGGTGCACCAATGATAAAGGTTATGTACCGAAACGCACATTTGTAAATATTGGGTATCAAAGTGTAAAACACCCTAAAAGTTGGGGTGCTTAACATAATTTACTCTTTAAAATTTATACCTAATTTTTTTTAGGATGTATACTATATTCATATGTACACATATTTGATAATATAAAATAATTGATATCTATACATACTTTACAATAAGCGCACAAAACATAATATGTAGCATATTTAAAATATAATTATATCAATTTATAAAAAATGTATACCATGTCGTAAAGAAATTTAAGGGGAAGTCCATTTTCGTTCAAATATCTAGTGCAATAGCATGTTCCTATAATATATATATTGACTATCAATATATAGTACTAATATATTATTTGAGTACAAGATATATATTTTTTTAAATTAAATTTTAAAATGACTTTTCATATAAAAATTATTTTAATCATGTATTTGATTTTTTTATTCATATTATTCGTTACTATTGAATTATCAAATACATAAATGGCATAAATTAAATTAATCCACTCCCTTCTTTATGCCTTGAGCATGCCAATTATGAGAATATTATATCAATATCATTCATTTTCCTTTTTTATTCCATTCCTAAATGTATTCCATTCACACTTATATCATTTCATGCACACCAATCCCACCTAAGTTTTCCGGCATTTATATTTTAGGCATAATACTTAAAAAAGGATTAAAGATTTGATATTCGTGGTATAAACAACGCTTGCAACTATTTCTTTTTATTTAGACTTTTGAAAAAAAAAAATACATATCCTAATTAAATATTGTATAAATAACTTAATCTCATACTCGACAGTCATCAATTTGTTCGTTTCGAATAATTTGTACTCGACCCAATTCACCTAGATTGTATCTCCCATAAGCTATAAATTGAAGTTTCGCTTTCTTTCGTACCACATCAATCATCGGACTATATGTAACTCTAGTAACTTTGAATTATGTTGAAATCTTTGTTACTAGGTGTAGACAAACATATTATCCATCTATCACACCTCGTCACAAAAACAAACACAAAAAAAAAAAAAACTTAACTAGCTAACTAGCTATCAAGATGAGACTTAAATAAGACTTGAATTATTATAACCATAAACCAAGTGTATTTAATTTTCCCAACCCCCCCAATCCCCCCTCTCATTTTCACTCATTAATTCCATTCCACTAGTCCCCCTACAAGATGTCACAAGAAAAAGGATATAAAGCCATAGCCCACCCCTCATATCCTCTATCCTCTCTCTCTCCTCACAACCCTCTCTCTCTCTCTCTCTCTCTCCAAACCATCAACTCCCTCCCCCCCCCCCCCTCTCTCTCTAAAGATGGAGTCCAAGAATGCAGTGCACTCCTTGTGGGTGTTGATGATGATCCCATGCATAATGGTACATTTTTTGGCCAATTTTGCGACATGTGACATAGAGAAAGATAGGGAGAAATGTGCAAATCAACTAGTAGGACTAGCAACATGTCTCCCTTTTGTGAGTGGTGAGTCCAAGGCCCCTCCTATGGACTGTTGCACTGGATTCAAGCAAGTCCTGCAGAAGAGCCCTGATTGCATTTGCTTGTTGGTAAAAGACAGAAATGACCCTAGCCTTGGCCTCAAGATCAACGCCACCCTTGCCCTCAGCCTCCCCGCTCGGTGCAACACGCCCGCCAATGAATCCATCACCGACTGCCCAAGTAAGTGGTCATGTGTACGTGTGTGTGTGTGTGTATGTACAACGACAAATCAATACATTATAACCAACTATCAATTGGTTTAGTGGGATGAGGCGCTAGATTTTTTAAACAATGTCTAGAGTTCGAATTCTGGAGTTGTGAATGGAGCAACTGGGTTGGGAGGGTTGCCCTCCAAAATGGACCTCTACAGTACTCGATCTGAATTAATCAGTCAATGAGTCGATCAGAACCAAGTGGTTAAGATCAAAAAAACAAAAAAAATACATTTTATATTTAGTTTCTATGACGGATTTCATCTATTTCAATTCTGTCAATAATAAATACCTTGCCGTTGACTGTATTTTGAGTTCTGGTATATTGAATTATGTGATTTATTTATCCTTAAATTTGTGATAAAATTTCTTCATGATAAATTTTTCATTAATGAATGAAAGTGTTTTCTTGTTATGTGCGCGCGTATCAGATAAGTATGGTTAATATCTGATGGGAGGTGCGCAGTATAGCAGCTCCCTTTCTGTAAAATATATATTATAGATTATGTGGTGAAGATGTCATTAATATTTTGTATTTGGACTTTGTGTGGTACATTTTGTATTCTTATGGCCTGACATATGCGTGGTCATTTTGCTCCAGCTATCCTTCATCTTCCACCAAATTCACCAGATGCTAAGGTTTTCGAGGATTTTGCAAACAGTGGCAAGAAAGGAAATACTACTGCACCTGCTGCAGGTAATATATTAAACGCTAAGAGCTCGTTTCAATTGATTTTTTTTTTAGAAGAGAAGCGATTATTTTCAGAAAAAAATAATATTTGAATTGACGCTTTTTAAAAAAAGCAAAAGTCAGAAAAAGTCAAAAACGGACCTTTTTTTAGAAGTTATTCAACATAACTTTAAATAAAAGCATTTTTTAAAGCACTTTAAATTATTACATTCAAACGTAAAACTGTTTGATTTAAAAAAAAACTTTACTATAAAAAGTACGGCTCAATAAGCATCATTTTTTTTTAAATTCATCCAAACGGTCCTAAAATGGACAACTACTTCTAGATCTATATTTTTATGAATTTTTTAATATAAATGCATTTTAAAAGGTTTTCAATTTTAAAACAAAAAAGAAGCTTTACTATAAAAAATACGGGTCAAGAAGCATTTTTTTTTTAAATTTATCCAAACGGGCCCTAAATGTACAAGTACTTTTAGATTTATCTTTTATGGATTTTTTGATCCAGAAAACCCAAGTAAAAAAGATAAGGAAAAATTGTTGAAAAAGCATTTTTTTTTTTTTAGGTTTACTCTAAAAAAAAAGCCTTTTAACTGAAAAAGGCTTTTTTTTTAGTAAACCTAAAAATAAAAAAAAAATAAAAAAGGCTTTTTCAACAATTTTTCCTTATCTTTTTTACTTGGGTTTTCTGGATCAAAAATTAATTTTATGTATTTTTGAACTGTAATAATTTATTTTAAGAGATTTTTAATAATTTTTATTTATTTATTGTTTATATATCATGTTTCGAATTACAGGTACGAGTGGGACGACGACGACATCGGCTAACCAGAAGAGTGATGGAGGAAAAAGAAAGAGATGGTTAGAGAATAAAATGGTTTTAGGAGTGTCCTTAGCTATGGTTGTACTTCACAACTTGCATAGTAATTGATATTCGAAGATGTATTTTATTTTATTTTATTTTATTTTATTTTATTTTTTCTTTACATATGCTTTCGTCTTTTTTTTTTTTTCGCGATCTTAGGTACAAACGTTCTATTTGGATCTTGGATTTTTGTGAGAAAAAAATAATAAAATAAAGTAGTTTTGTTTTCTTGAAAAAAAAAATCAAGATTTTTCTCACTAAAATTCAAAACATCGAATGTGATGTAAGTTTGGGATATATTATGTAACAAAAAAGTCTACATCGAGAATGCTTTTGAATGCCAAACGTGTTAACGTGTTCCAATTCTTGTACTGATGTGATATATATATATATATATATATATATATATATATATATATACACACACTAACAACACTCTACACTCTACGTATATGTGTAAAATATAAAAAATATATATTTCAATTTAGTACTTAATTTTTTTTAGCATGAAAATATAAATATATTATTAAATTTCTTTTATAAAAATACTTTTTAAGAATTATTTGAAATAATTTATTAAATTATAATAATTTAAAAATAAAATAATTATATGAAATAAAATTACATGATAAAGAATAAACACAAAATGAAAAAAAAACAAGTAATTGTAATTGGAGAAAGTGGTTAGTGGATTGAGAACATGTGTTTTCAAATTGGATTGTGATATTACAATATTGTCCTCTCTATTTACTTTTTATTGCATGTGTTTACTAATTAAAAGGGTAAAATTGGCACATCAAAATTTGGTATCCGAATTAAATTGATTTCATTGGAATGTTCAATATTAGCCATAATTTTATATAGTTCTATTTATTTCACATAGAGCTGAAGGGTAATTTTTATAAAATCGTAAAAAAAAAAACTACCATTTTAGACACAAAAATACTCTTTTTTTTTATAATAGTATAGATATATTATGTTTTTCCCATCATTTTCCCTTTGATTTGGCTTATTTCTTGAAGTTACATGTATAGATACTGGAGTTTTTGGCACTATCCAAGATTGTTGGAGATTGTTTTGATTGCTCAAATGTTGTAGTTCTGGGATCCAGATTGAACAATGTGTTTGTTGTTTGGTGAGAGGTGATTTCAAATAAAAATGAAGTCGAGGCGAGAATTTGATTATCTGTCTGTAAGACAAATTTGCCCCGTACAGTGCTCACGGTTTAAACGGTAATTGTCTCCCAAGATACAACGACTTTTCACGAGATAGGACCGCTCCGGACCGACCGGTTTTTTTTCAAACCAAGCCACCGGTTCGGTTGTGACCCAAGTTTGCACCGGTTCGGCTATAACCGAGCCGGATCGACCCGCACGGCTCCAAAACCTGATCCATTTTAACTTGGATTTGGGTTTGGTTCAACCCAAAATTTAATTCGGATTTGGCCCAAAAAGAATATGATTTAATTAGCCCAAGCCCAAGCCCGGCCCGGCCCGCCCGCCACGTCGAGCCGGACGGCGGCGGCCCGCGTGTGGGCTTTAGCCCAAACCCACTTGGACCTAGGTCCTTGCCCGTTTACACATTTGGGTATCCCCAAGGGACCCCAACCCTTTGTGAGTTTTTGGGCTTTATTAAGTGGCCAAATTCCCTTCATTTTTTCAATGTGGGATAGCATTCTTAAATGCTTCCCAATCCTAGCTTCAATTATTTTAAGTGGCCAACTTTGACAATTAATTTCTCATTCACCCGAAGTTGTATTCATTCGTGTGAATACACTATTTACACCTACTTTCGGAGTAGAACGCATTAATGCCAAATTCAACTTGTAATCCACTTAAATAATTTCTCAATCTTGGTCCAAAACCACCATGCTAGGAATATAATTTTCTAACAGTGTTTCACGTAATGGATTTTAGATTTTATTTTTTCTATTAATATAATGAGATTTTAGATTGGAGAAGAAAATGTTAAAATATATATATATATATATATATATATATATATATATATATATTACGACTTGCATTTTCACACCAACTGCGGGTAAAATTTAATTTCATCCCTAACTTTTCACCTCGAAAGCAAATTAGTCCCTCAAAGAATGGTCACTAATTTTTTTTTCTTTTTCTTTTCTTTTCTTTTTTAAAATGAAAATCTTTTATAGAAAATAATTGATAAGAGTGTTTTTATATACCAGCATTTTGTTGTTCTTTTACTTTTATAATCAAAATAAAAGTTTTTAATTAAAATATTAATTAAATATGTTATTTTCTTGAAAAACTCTACATCATCATAAAAATATTTTCATGGTTATTCCACATTATTCACTTGTGTGTATACATGTTTTTTATTAGTTTATATCTAAAATCTCAAATTATGATAAATAAAAGTTCACACAAGATAATAGATGAATAAGAATAAGGAATTGCATTTTTAATATAAATAATGGAGGCTAAAAGTACAACCATAAAGTATCCAATCCAAATATATTTAGTAGTTATTGTTTTAAACTAGAAATTAAGTTTTAGGTTTTGAACTAAAATTTTGAGAACTTAATTGAAAAAGGGGGGAAATAGCTAATTGTACAATAATTGAAGAACTCGCCAACAGTTTATGGGAGTTAGAATTTATAGGCCCGAATTGAGTATTAAAATAATAAAATGGAAAACTTAAGGACCCTATAATCTTAATGAGAGATCAAAATAGAATTGGGATAAAATGTGGAGGGTAATTTAGATTTTTTGATTACAAGTAAAAGTTTTTTAGGGGTATTTTGGACAATTTACATTCTCTGATGGAAACTCGCGATATGAAAGTGATTGGAGGGATAAAACTAAACAAAGTTAAAATTTCAAGGACTAATTTGCTTTCGAGGTGAAAAGTCGGGAACTAAAATAAATTTTATTTTACCTTGCCTATTGCCCATACTAACCAATAATAGCAGAAGTAATAAAATTTTCCTAAACGAATTGAAGAGCTCGTCTTTTACGCAAAAAACAAAAAGAACGAAAAATCCAAATATATATATATATATGTGTGTGTGTGTGTGTGGGTGTGTGTTTAAAATAGGAATAATGAAAGACAATCTGAATCCAAAAGGTATTTATTTGGACCCAAAAATATCATTTTTGTTTTTCGGTTAGGGTGGGCTAATAAAGCCACTTTATTTTGGGTTCGAATTGGGCTTGAAAAGGGTCATGCCCAAAATTATGTTCTGAACGAAAACAAATGACCCACAATAAAAGGCCATATGCACAAAATGAAAGTGATAAGAAGTTGTGTACTTATTTGGAGAATCATAAGGAGTTTGTGGCAATCAAGATACTAAAAAAATAGGCATGTGTCAAAAATGCAAGAATTATCATAGGTTTTTATCAAAATTGAAATAAAGGAAACATGGTGGTTGGCTTTTAAGTGTGGAAAGTTTATTGAAAACTTGACCTATAAGAGGGTCGGGCATGCACACAAACTAGGCAGTACAACACTTAGCAACACAACAACTACTATAAGAAATTCTATTATTTCAATGTCAAGAAGTCGGCACCTCTTTGTTATTTTAGCTAAAAATGAACCAAACTTAGTTCAGTTTGTAAAAATAGAAAATCGCCCTTGAAACAATTTCTCATGCATGATACTCGACATGAGTGGAGAATACCATTGGAAACACATTGACAACCCAACTTGACAAAATGAGGCATGGCTATGATTCCAATGACGCTATGAGAAAAATCACATTGATGATCCCATCTCGAGCGAAATGTGTCTGACTATGATTTCCTCAAGAGTGGTTTTCAATCTCGACGAACTGGGTTAGTTTTAGTTCATTTGAGCTCAAATATCAAAAAAGTGTAGACGTCTTTATGTTGGAATAAGATGATTTTTATTAGTTGTTGTGTTGGTGAGTGTTGTACTGCCGAGTTGTGTGCACATATGGCCCATTTTATAGGTAGGACCTTTAAAAAATTTTCCTTTCTTCTTCAAGTCGAGTAGCTTTATTTAAAATTCGAACATTCAAAACACCTGATTGTTTTTAACACACGCTCTTTATTTGTTGGCATTTTGGTTGTGCCAAACTTCTATAATATCTCCAAATAAGATGTCACCCTTGTTTATTTATTTATGCGCATGACATTTTCTTTAACAATGATTTCTACTAACACTCACGTAGTATTTTTTATTAAACACTTGAAGGAAATTGGCTCACCAAACATAGTATGAGAACAATTATGTTTTACTAGACATAACGTGGAAAAAACATTTAATTATTAGGACACAATAATAAAAATTGTACAATATAAGACAAAGTTTGCCATTTTCCCAACTATTTTATTTCTTCTCTAGGTTGTTTCCCATCTAACTAACATGAATCAATAACATCAATTATCAAACCAACAAAACAAGAAAACTAGAAATAATTCTCTCTCTCTCTCTCTCTCTCTCTCTCTCTCAGTACATAAATCTCATTGCCTCTCTGTCTCTCTCTCTAAAGCGTCGACAATGGCCTCCTTCCCTCCCAAGGTACAACACACCATAGCACTACTCTCTCTCCTCTTCCTCTCTCTAGCCCACCTCTCTCTCTCAACGGCCGACGTCCATGACCTCCTCCCACTGTACAACCTCCCAAAGGGTCTCCTCCCGCGAGACATCAAGTCCTATTACCTCTCCAACATCGACAACTCGTTCACAATCGAACTCAGTTCAAACACTTGTTATATCAAATTTCATGATCAGCTCGTATACTATGATAAGATCATTAAAGGGAAGCTGGGATACGGTCAAGTGACTGAGGTTTCGGGGATTCAGGCCAAGAAACTGTTCATTTGGGTGTCTGTGAGTGGGATTGATGTTGATGAAAAGAATCGTATGATTGAGTTTCATGTGGGTGCTCTGTCGGAAAAGTTTCCTGCTGAAGATTTTGAGGATATTCATAGCTGCAAGGCTAGAGGATTGCAAGACTCGGCCTTTCCCTTTCTTGATGAGTTGATTTGAGGTAATTTTGGTGTTTTTGTGCAAGATTCCTCTCGAATTGTGTGTGTCTCTGTGTGTGTGTGTGTGTGTGTGTGTGTGTGTGTGTTTGGCAGTCACTGTGCGTATTTTTCTATGCGTTGGTTTATCTTTCTTATTGTGTTGGTTGCAGATTGCTTGTCAGTTGTGGTTTACGTTGTAGATCATAAATTAGGACTGGATCAGTGATTATAGATTTTGGAGAGAGATAGAGAGAGAGAGAGAGTTCCTGTTGACTCTGATGCTATTTTTGGACCTTGGATTTTTACAAGAAAAATTCGAAGGAAAATTAGAAGGTTCAAGATATAGAGCATAGAGCATATGAGGGAGGGAGGGATATCGAAATTGTCTTAGAGTTTGGAATCTTGAATATTTGGTTATGATGCATATAACTAATACAGAGAGTGGTGCTATCGCTGAAATTTTTGGCTGTCTCATAGTCATAATAGTGAAGATAGAATCTTGTTCATATTGTGATACATAATTATCATACAAGGCTACTTGTGTGGCCTATACGTGATTAGTTGTAGATGTTTTTTCCTCTTGGCACCAGCATTATCATTTTCATGTACGGGTCGAAAGAGTGCTCGAGAACTTTGTTTTTTTGTTTCAGAATCTTGAAAAACCGGTCCAAGTTTGAGAGCATTTGCGACAATCTAGACTGTTATGGTGCTATCAGCTAAATCAACTGCCATATAATCATGTTCGCACAAGTAGGTCTGAATTGAAATTGATCGACTCTTTGAATGCATCAAATATGATATACACATGTATTAGGAGAATCTCACATAGTGCTCCGAGGGTATCAATGTCATTTCGGCCATGAATCACTTTAACTACACAATCATTCAACTTGAGAATGATACTTGGTTACCATGTCTTTTTCCACTAAAACTTCTTGTGGAGCCTTTATACCTTTTTTTTTGTTGCTCAACATATCATTCTTTTTGATAGAAGTATATAAGAATGAGCAAAAATATATTGTAATACTTGCAATGCAGTCGCTGGGATCCTTAATTGATGAAGACTAGCAATTATTTACCTAAGAAAAATTAAAACGACACTCTATAGCTTATTGAACCAAGTGGTTTGTGTTTATTTTGAACTAGACTTACTTCCACTCATATTATAAGCTCTTTATAACTATGAGTTGTCGAAAATTGGAGTAGGTCACTAGGTTTTATAGTTATTGTCATGCTCACCTTTTCGTTTCTAGCCATTGATGGGGGGAAGAAAGAAAAGAAAGCGCAATATTGCCCGTGTAACTATGTGTAATCCCGCGAACTTCCCTTCTTAGTTTCAAAATTACAAGCACGCCCCTCGTAATTTATTTTCGCCTTGCAGTTACCCCTTCGGTTGATTACGAAACATGGTTAAATGATGTTACAATTCAAATTTTTGTAAGTTTTTCGAATTGTTCTCACATGTATAGATGATGCGGTTATCCAAGATTCTTATTTAGTTTTTATTAAATTTTGTCTTATGAACGTACAAGATAAGTGTGATTGACTCGAATATATTGCTTGATTTTCTCTTTGCAGATCGAAGCCAAATCTTACATGTTGCGACATTCAATTTCCTAGATAATCGTATCATGGAAGCTTGTACCGATTTAGTCGAAATTGTACCACGTTTGTGTGAATTCTAATGGATTTATAGAGTGAAAATGGTGTTGAATTTCTTGTATCCATTCCCATTGTACTACTTTGTTGTCTATAAAATCAAATTGTTTTTTGGGTTGTGAAGCAATTATTGAATAATTGTGTGTGCCTTACTTGATTTATTCCTTGTTGAAGTGCTCTTGACAGTTGAAAATGAATTAAACCACTCGATACTCTCCACTTGAAATCGGTCGTTTAAGTTCGTTCGGACCCGATTTGTTAGAATGAGACGAACCAAGTTCATTAAGTTTTTCCCATTTGTTAAAAATTTGAAATTGATTCGAACTCGACTCCATTAGTCTTAGGAAAAATAGATGGCGTGTAAAATATTGATATTCTTGAATTCAATCGAGGTCGGCTCAATTAATGTTAACTTGAGTACGACTCGTTTAATATCAAATCAACAGTAAATAAAAGTTTAAGCTCGATAAAAAAATTCAAGTCAAATGGACAAATCAAATAGCATAGATTTTTTTTCAACAAGTAATCCAAGAGAAGAAAGATGTTAATCTTCTAGACTGCATCACAAAATAGCGCTTGATACAATTTTATTTCAAAAATATTACTTTTTATTCGATTAGAAGAGGTTCAACAAAACTCTCCAACTCATCTAGAGTTAATTATACTATTCTATATAAATTTATTTTAGAAATATTACTTTTTATTCGATTAGGATAGGTTCCCAATAGAACTCTCCAACTCATCTAAAGTTATCTGTACTATTCTACATAAACCTAGAATGTTCTAGACTTTTTCGAAGTCTTGTAAAATCTTTTTGAAATCCTCCAAGTTCTTGTAGAACCGTCAAAGACCTTCTTGATTTTCGTGTGGACAATATTGTGGAACATTCTAGATTTTCCCAATTGTTCCTTACCAATACCGAAAATACCAACACTTAGAAATTACATAGTAATCCGTTGTGCCAAAAGAGCCCCATTGAGGGAGGTGGATGTAATTTCAAAAACTTGGAAGGCATTGAAACCAAGAAGTTTATATGATCATTCTTTAATTTTCAAGAAAAAGAAAAAGGCAAGAAAATAAGCAATTAAGTTAGGCCTAAAATACCAGAAATGCCTTTTACTCATAAGCATTCATTTTCCTTGCACTCTTCTCAACTTCTTTAGCTCTTTCCCTTCCCTTTCCTCCACGCGGAAACGTGCTTCGTAATTCAAGCTATATATATATATATATATATATATATATATATAGCAATCATATATCATCATAGTAGCCTCAATCAAAAGCATGGAGGAATGCCATCAACAAGATGATTGTTCAAATGGTAGATTTTGCATAAAGATTGCTCCTCATGCGGATAGAAAACAAGAATACAAGAATAGAACAGCCCAAAAACAGTTTGTTGTTGAGGATGTCGATAAAAGAGCTGATGATTTTATCAAGAACTTCAGAAAGCAGCTGAAATTCGAGCGCGAAGAGTCTCTCAAACGTCGCAGGGAAGCCATGGCTCGAGGAATCTAAAGCGCAAGCGCGCAACAAAGTATACATGAATGGTTGATTTTTTTTCGCGCTATCGTATAGTATTATGTTTATTTTACTATTTCTGTGCCGGAATTGTTTTCTAATTTTACATTTTCAATCACTTTTTTCAACAAAAAATAAACTTATTTTCATTGTTATAGAGGCATTCATCAAGATGTAGGCAATATGTTTTTCTTGAAATACTCATTTAAACCAGCACTACTTATAGGACTCGGAAATAAATCAAATTGCGTAATACTCAACTCAAAATTGATTATAGAAAACTTGTTTGAACTTAGTTCATTAAGTGCAACGAACCAATCTTGAACATATTTTTCTATTCAATAAGATTAGCTCGGCTCAAACTCAAATCAATTAATTAAAATATGACAAGTAAAATTTTCAAATTACTCTGCTCAATTCAAACTCGACTAGATTAATTAATATATTATAATATATTTGTAAAAAATTTCAAATTACTTGACTCAACTTGTGTTTGCTCGATTAAACCTCATTTAAACTCAACTCATTTCAAAATAATACCAAGCTCAAACAAAAATTCAAACTCGATGAAAAATTCAAATCAAATTTGAACAGTACTTTATTCAGATCGATCCATTTACACCCCTACCTGCTCCCAATTAGACAGAAAAATCATATACGCACTTCACTAATATGGAAACAATGATGTTTGTTTGCCTGCAGCTAATGATGCTAATTTAAGGCATGACATCAATCAAATCCTTAATACACACAAAATCCTTCAGTTATATAAACTAATGTTCACCTCCAGAAAGTTGAGATTAAAAAAATAAAAAACATAAAGAAAAAGTACACAACCATGACATTCAAAAAATGTAAAAAAGAAAAAAAAGACCTACTAAATGAAAACCCCAATAGTAGTCAAGGGCATATATTTACATTACACCATTTGGCTATTTACTAGTAACCCCTTATCTTTCTAATCACATCCACCAACTCAAGAACTAGAAAGACAAGTAAAACAGAACCTACTTACAATCAATGAAACCTAAAATATTAGTCATAGGATAATACAACAGCATCACAAGTTTTTCGAATACTCATCGTCAAGAGTTAGGCGAGGGTATCTGCAAGGAGGTAATTACCACGAAAATCGTCGAAAAAGAATCAAGACTGTGAGATGTACAGCAAGAAATGCTGGCACTAACAGAATTTTCTACCCACCCCATGTCATCGTACAACACTGGTCAGTCGATACAAGCGTATTAGGCAGAGAATTAGTAGGCGGTAAAAAAAAAAGGAAACGAAAAACATGAGGCAGTGTAAATTCTACATGCACACTGCCTGCCAACATTACCACATCCCGAGTTATCCATAGACATACTGCAGCTACCCCCCTCCCCTCTCCCCCCCAGCCTAAGAGTAGAAAGACTACATAGTAAACAACTTCACAACTAGACAGGTGCTCACGACTATAGTAAGAAATTATGCTATAACATATACTGCAACATATATTTGCAATTACCAAGTGTGGAAGACGGTAATGGTTAGTCCCATGCACTAGTCACGGGAGGGCCATAACCTCCACCACCATATCCACCAGACCCATTATATCCATTGCTCATGCTGTTGCCACCATAGAAGTCCATTCCTCCACCACCGCCACCGCCACCTCTATTGTAAGAGTTGTCTCTTCGGAAATCACGACCACCAAATCTTCCTCCACCCCCACGACGGCTCTTACCATACGAAGCTCGAGCCGCAAAGCGAGTCAGCCAAGCAGGAACCTCTTGATTTGCTTCTTGCATCAGATCAGCTAATGGCCTCGCCAATGAGGCATTGTTATCATTAAAAAATGCAGTTGCTAGCCCTGATTTACCAGCACGCCCAGTACGTCCAATGCGATGGACATAATCATCAATATCATTGGGAAGATCAAAGTTAACAACATGCGCAACGTGCGGGATGTCAAGGCCACGGGCTGCCACATCAGTTGCAACCAGAATCGGAGTTTTGCCACTTTTGAAAGATCTCAAAGCATATTCTCGCTCCTGCAGTGGGCCAAGGGAGAAAAAAAAGAATATTGAATTATAGCAAAACATGACACAACACCAAGAAAATCCATAAAGCTTAAACTTAAGGACTCCATGTAATGGGGCAAGATAGATTTCATTTCTAAGTCTGACAATACAGGGGTTGGGGAGGAGGAGAAGAGTAGGGGTCTTTGCTTTAATCTCTTCCTTCACTCATAGTTAGTTTCTAGCGCAAATCCAGTGAAAATACATAGGTTCTAGCTCAAATCTCATGAAAATACAACATGAAGGATAACAGTTATAATGAAGCACCTGTATGGTAGCAATTCTCTTGTACTTCGATAGAGCTAATGGTGGCCTGACATTTTAATACAGCTACTGTATCATACACGCCCAATACTGTAATTTTACATGGGGAGAGCAGATTGCTGAGCTTTTGGCTTTCTTTTGGTGGAAGATTTGAAAGTTATTTTCTTTTCTTTCTTTTCTCTTTTCTTTTTTCTGGAGGAGTTCTAGAAATTTTCGTGTGAAAATGTGAAGATAAATAGACGAAAGTGGACTTTTTTCCACCAAAAAAGGGAGGGAGTTTAAAGGAGATGTTGTTATGAGATTGTGGAGATCATTTGATTCATGAGAAGTTGACAGACTATAGAGACCATTTAACAATTCCATTAAATCTTGATTGTGTTATGAGATGAGAGAACGTATCCAAAAAAAACCAAACTCCAAAATCCAGCAATCAACACAGAGAACCCAATCCCTGTTGAATATTAAAAGTTCAACGAACCTGTTGTGTTCTGTCACCATGAATAGAAGTAGCAGGGAAGCCATTAATGCAGAGCCAGTGTTCAAGTGAATCAGCTCCCTTTTTGGTCTCAACAAATACCAGTGTAAGGGCTTGCTGTGAAGCAGACAACAAATACAAGGATCAACAAAATAAATAGGAAAGCTAAATGGTATCACAAAATTTCTTCCAAGAGAAGTTATATCATGAAAGAGATGGCATAACAAATAAATGAAGAAATTGCAACTTACAAATTCAGAAAAGTTCAGGGGGCATGTTTTCTTCCACCACCAAGACCACAAATGACATGTACATAGAGTAGCAACCGACAAATATTTCGAGTTGAAAAGACAAAAACAAAGACAAAGACATAATGTAACTACTTTGCAAACATTTTCCAAATTCAATTGAGGAAGAAGAAAAGCTGTTGTTTGTTCTAGTGGAAAACAAAAGTACATAAAGTTAAGACTGCTGCTTCCATATATCATGAACGTGTCCAAACCCAACTCCTATCAATATCCTGAAAATCATACACAGCTTGGTGTCTTCTTTTTGCATTCAACTTGTCATATAATTATAAACATAAGCTAAACTCCTTCTTTTTATTAGAAATTATTTTGGAGTGGTTGTCTGAATTCTCTATCACACTTTTCATCAGTTCCAACTTCCAAGCATGTAGAAGACACAAAATCAGAGCAAATGAATGCAACATTGATCAGCTCGTAAAAGAGAACCATCCGTTCTACATGGAAAGTCCTTAAACTCACTAAAATATTCTGGTAAAAATCGTACCTTGGCATGAACACCATTTGCCTTCTGTGCATGAAGGAGGTCCATAAGGTGACTTCTTTTGTCAGAATCAAGCACATATTCAACTCTTTGTACAATTAAGTCTGTACTAGAACCAACTCTGCCAACGGCCAGAAATACGTAATTCGACAGAAAATCTGCAGCCAGCCTCTGCATGTCAAGTACAATTTGCAAAATATCATAAATCTAATAATAGGATGCATGTAAATGATGTATCTGACCACTACATTTCAGAAAGAAGCCAACATGAGAAAATTTCTTAAATTCCCTGCTCATTTTAAGTTAACAAAGTCAGAAACAGAGGTTTTTCTGCCCCTCCGAAAAGCAGAACTTGGAATCTAATACCCCTTTTAGTTAATAGATCCTTACTCCCACTATAATTGGTCATTAGAAAGTCAACTGCTGATAACCCCCTCCAGCTCTAAATTCACTTGTGTGACAGGAGAACAAAAAGAAAGGAAAGAAAAGAAAAGACGCCTCAATTACAAATGCTAGTGTCCACATATAACGCAATGAGGTATGCTCACGCTTCCCTTCAAAAGAAATTATTGCTAGTTCCCATGGAACCTGGTCAACATGTTAAGGCCGACTGTATTCGAGTGGACTGAAGTGATGCCTACAAAAATGGAAAACAGACCTGAATCTCCTTTGGAAATGTGGCGCTAAATAGCAATGTCTGTCTTACACCAGGCGGAGGCATGTCCATCTGTTGCACAATTCTCCTTATTTGAGGTTCAAAACCCATGTCTAACATTCTATCTGCCTCATCCAGAGCTAGATACTTAATCATTTGCAATGAGACTCTTGCTCTTTCCAACAAATCCACCAACCGCCCAGGAGTTGCAACAAGTATGTCCACTCCTCTTTCAAGTTCCCGAAGCTAAGCACAAAACACAATCATAGCATTAAAACCATAAAATGAAGCTGAAAAGCTAGCACAAGAAAGATAGTAACCTAAGATGGACCAATAGACAAAACAGCTGACACTCAATAAGATTAAAACATATAAAGTGCAAATGAAGCAGTAACAGCTTTTGCAAGTTCAGCATATACATGAAGCATCTTATAGATTCACAGGAAACACATACAGTGCACTCACAACTACATCAGTGTTCCTTCCATGGTGAAAGTTTGGCAATCTAAGTCATGAAAAATAGCAAGGGGGAAGGGGAGCATCAAATTGGAAAACAGTTAGACTGATGCATAGGAACACAAAATCTGTGAGAAGGCACAATCATTGATTATTTGGTAGCTAGTTTATCTAAACAAACACACACTGCACATTCTAGATTTTTACATCACAAAAAGTTCGGTTTAAGAAGACTCTAAAGTTAATAGTTTGCCAAGTACCCTATCAATAACTTTATATGTGATATTATTTGTCTATACACCAAAAATTTTATCAACAAGAAAAGCCCAAGGATATTGCATGATACAACAAAACCAAATTCAAAAGAATTAGATAAACTTTTGCATTGTCACTTAAAATACTTGTGTTTACGGTTCATATTTTCAAATTTAAAGATGAATTCATAGAATGGCTAATATTATGTATGAAACATGCTTGAAAAAGTTTATAGGAAATTGGGAAAAAAATCCAAAAAAGGACAATATTAAATTAAGATGGGAAATTGATGTAGTATTTCTATGAATTCTCAAAATGCAGAAGAAGCATGCTCTAGCTTAGTCAGTAAGTCAGAAATGAAAATAGATGTACATGAAAGGTGGGAGGAACAGAAGAATATCTGACCAATTAAAAGAATCAAACCTGTAGATTGATTGGAGCACCACCATAAGCAACGACCACCCTGACACCAGTTTGATACGCAAATTTCCTAGCTTCTTCATGAATCTGTAAGGCAAGACCCAATGTTGAATTTACCATAGGACATACTTGAGCATAAACACAATGAACACAAAAATTAGCTCAATACAAAACTCACTTGTATTGAAAGCTCCCTAGTTGGAGAAAGAATGAGAGCAAGAGGAAATGCTGTGCGTGGCATACGAGGTGGTCTTGGACCAGACTGGCTGCTATTCATGATTCCACTAATTATTGGGAAACAAAACGCGGCTGTCTTTCCAGAACCAGTCTGGGCGCAAGCCATCAGATCCCGCCCAGCAAGTGATATTGGTATGGCATACCGCTGCACCGGTGTGGGCTTGACGTACTTGCACCTCTTAATATTTAGATTTAAAGCTTCACCTAAATCAATCTCAGCAAACGTATTCACCGGAGGGGGGACATTCTTCCCACTAGTCTCCACCGGAATATCCTCATAAGCATCAAAATTGATCCCTGTATTTTCTTGAGCCCCAAATTCTGGCTCTGTATCTCTGTCATCTTGAAAGGGATTAACCTCTCTCTCCCTCCCACGATCCCAACCACCACTTCTGTTATTCCAACCACCACCGCCACCGCCACGGTAGCCACCACTTCCACCTCTATCTCTTCTAGGACCAACATAATGAAACCCACCTGCAGGCGGACCACCGTATCCCTGAAAGTCATTTCCCATCACAGGAGCAGCATGCGGAACTGGAGCCGGGGGTGGGTCTCCAGAAGCAGGCCTATTCCTTAGATGTGGAGGGACATAAGCTGATCGAGAAGCACGAGGAGGGGCCCCTACACCATTAGGAGCCTTCTCGACAGAATCAGACCAGGATGTAGGCATTCTGGAAAGAACACAAAATCCAACAATTCCTCTCCCCTATCAAAAGTCCCACGATTCCACTTAATCAAAAGTACCTTCAAGGACACCGGCTCTCTGTCCAGGTAAGGAAACTTTCAACAGTGCATATCCAACAAAAATCCCAAAGTTATCGCCACCATCAAACCTTCAAAAAGACACTCAATCATGGATTTCCGACAAGCCCCCTAACCAAAAGCATTCCCCGTGCCAAAAACAAAAAAAAAAAAAAAAACCATCAGCAATCATGAATAAAACTCAAAATTCCAAAGCAACCCTGATCCACAGATAACCACACGCACACGCACAAATCTAAATAAATCAACAAAAGCAGAACAAACCCGCATAAATGTAGCATAGCTCCCCCCACACACACAAATCCAAAAACAAAAAATTCAAAAAAAAAAAACCTTATTTCTGGAAATAAAACAACCAACCCTTCACAGAATTACTTCAATCATGCATAAAAACACACACACATATAGAAAGCGAGTAAACGTTTGCTTCGAAGTGAAGAGAAACAAGGAACATACGATAATAATGGAAGGTAGAAGAGAAAAAAAGAAACCCTAATTTTGGGCAGAGTTGATGTGCGATCGGAAGCGAAAAATATCCTGTCCTGCGCTGTTGGTTTTTCTTCTGTCTTTCTCTGTCTAAAAATCTCTCTGTCTCTCTCTCTCCGAAAAGGTGTATAGTTTTTCAATCTCTCTCTTTACTTTTTCTCACTCCGCGTATTTATAGTGTTTGCTATTTGCGTCTCTGCTTAATAAGCGATCCGACCAATATTTTGAGGGGCTCCGTAAATTTTCTTCTCTTTTTCAATGGGAACTACGCAAGTACCTAATTATCTTTTATTAATTCCAATATTTTTTAAAAATAAATAAATAAATAAATAGATCATTTTGTTTTTAAATTATTTTAAAGTTATATTTAGCTAGTATCAAGCACATGAATACGAGGACAGTTTTCTATTTTTAGCTTTTTTTTCTTTACGGAAAAAATATGATATTTTGAGGATATTTAGGTGTTAGCGTTGACTTCATCGTCAACGGCGTCGCGGAATTAATATCCGTGAAATACTACGGTACTTTTGCGATTCTATTTACTCCAGTTGATGATCATTCTGAATTTGGGAGTCGTTGTGGTTGATAGGAATTCACTACAGGAAAAAGCACCCATTCATCAACGAAAATTTTGCAACGAAGAGATTGTATCACGAATTTAATGTATTTGTGCTGGATTAATGATAGAATTCTATGTAAACATAATTAAATATACGATCAATGACAAAGCATTCAATAACGACATTGTCATATTCGTCAACGGCACTAAATTTATATTGTATTAATTTGTCACTATCGGACATATATTCTTGTAGTAATTTCTCGATATCATACAGAATCATACAAATATAAAAATGAAAGATATAAATATGAATGATTGAACGTAGTTGATATTAAAACCTACAAAATAAATTTAAGAGTTTCTTTCATTATATCAATTAGAAAACAAGTTATTGCAGCAACGTTATATTAATCAATATATCAAAACGAGTGCAAATGAGATGTTTTTCTCTTATTTTTTTTATTTTTAGTGGTTTTTTTTTCTTAGTCAACTCTAAAGGTGGTGGACTTACCCATACAATAGTTTGACATCATGTTCGTGGTCGTTTTACTTCAAATAAAGTTGATTGTTTTATTTTTAAATCAAATTCTTGTCACGTGGCATATCAAAATACAATCTTCAATTGATGATTAATAATGCATAATTATATAGTACGAAAGTAAGACTGGTTTACACTAATTAAAATATTTTTATTTAAAATAAATCTAGATAACTTCTAAAAAAAAGCTTCATTCTGATTTTTTTTTTTTTAACTTCTACCATTTTAGAAATTCCGTCTAAACACAATTTTTTTCACTAAGAATTTTTTTTCAAAAAATAAATAATTCTTAAAATATATATACACACACACACAAACAAGCTCTCTGTCATCCAGTTTATGCCTATCATATAGAATGGCTATGTTGCAGTATGCAGATTTTGGATACCAAATCTTGAGGTAAATGAGTCTGAATACTGATAGATCCCACAAAAAAATATAATTTTTTTTAGATAATTGACTATTTTATTAATATAAATTATCAGATACATATGTAGTGGTGGAGCAAGAAAAATAGTTCAGTGTAGTAACTAATAAAAAGATTACAAAAGCTAAAAAATAATGAGTGTTTTTAAGTTTTGGATGTCAACCTAATTGTAACTGTATACGTATACACGCACGCACAATAGGTAGGAATGAACTCGATGTCTGAATCCCATCATATAAGAATTTTTATTATTTTATTCAATCGGGTTGAGTAAAAACCAAAAAGCCTAAGAATTAAGATATATAATTTTTTATTTATATTTAATGCAATTATAAAGAGAAATTTTTAAATTGTATGTAGCTACGTCGATATGTATATATGATATGATATGAAGAATAGTCCGACAATGACTAGAAAAATGGACTGAGTTGAAGTTCTTGTTCATTTATTTTGAAATATACATTGATTATTTAGTAAGTATAATTCAACCAACTTGCAATTAGTTATTTTTCATCCCACCTGGATTGAGTGGGTTAGACGATGTTTGCAATCGATGCAGTTCCAAGTCTGTATTAATGGAGAGCTTACTACAATATTCAAGCCAACTAGAGGACTAAGACAAGGTGACCCCCTATCTCCGTACCTCTTTCTTTTATATGTTGAAGGACTCTCAGGGCTCATTCAGAGAGCTCATGAGAATGGCCGCTTGCGGGGAGTTTGAATGTGTGGGGGGTGCCCCGCTTAACCCATTTATTTTTTGCCGATGACTCACTATTATTCGTCCGTGCTCAGGAAGATGAAGTTCAGAATTTAATACAAAGTTCTTGAAGAGTATAAACGATGGTCGGGACAAAGAGTAAACTTGGAAAAGACAGTTATGGTGTTTAGCACAAATACTTGCCGTCGGATTAGAGAGCAAGTGAGAACATTGTTGCGATGCTCTGCTACTCCTGTGGAGTTTAACCTTGGGCTCCCAGTGAACTTTGGACGCTCCAAGAGACAAGCCTTTCGTTATCTGAAGGAGGGGTTATGGTCCAGCATACAAGGCTAGAAGGGAAAACTCCTCTTCTCATGGGGGAAAGATATATTGATAAAATCAGTTGCGCAGGCAAGCCCATCATATGGTATGAACATTTTTGAGCTCCATGTTACGCTCTATAACAATGTTAATTCGCTATATAGTAGATTTTGGTGGGGTGAAAAAAATGGTCGCCAGAAGATAACATGGGAATCGTGGGAGTCAATGTGCCGGCCTAAAGCGGAAGGGGGGATGGGATTGCGCGACCTCCGGTCCTTTAACTTGGCGCTCCTTGCCAAGCAAGCATGGCGCATTCTGACGAAACTTGACTCATTGTGTAGCAAGGTGCTACTCGGGAAGTGTTGTCGAAGTATGAGTTTTCTTCACTGCTCGGCCAAGTCGACAGATTCACTCGTATGGCTAAGCTTAATTGCAGGGAGGACTTAGTTGGAGAAAGGGCTTAAATGGAGGATTGGTGATGGAAAGTGTTGACCTCTTTGGTACAACTTAGGTATGTTTTAATATTTCCAAGATATTTGATGTATTCTTAATTTTTGAATTCAAATTATTTCCTAACAAAATATTATTTTCTTCTTTTATATTTGATGCAGTCGAATCTTGGTTTGACCACATGTCGGGGTATGATGTACTCTGGGATGTTTTTGCTGGTGGCCCACCTATCAAAGAGGGAGGAACGCACGTGAGACTAGCCAGTTTTGCCCCGGCGTAGGCTCTCCGACGCTCAAGTCAGTATTTTGGAGAAGGTGATGAATAGTAACTGAGAGGCTAAATTGCTTATCAAGAGAGTGAGTGTTATGAGTTTCCTTACCCTTGGGTGGAGAGCCACTGGAGGCTTTTATATGAGAGTGAGGAGCCTGGATGTAACATGGTTGGTGGGGGCCGGTCACTTTCAGCACTGTAGCCATACCGGCAGGTGCCTTTTGTCCCCTCCATGGATCCTATTAGCGGCTGCGCCCACTTCTCATTAATGAGTGGCCTTGTTGGCAATTAATGTGTATCTTGGGCATTTATGACCAAAGATTGTATTTATGACTTGGCATTTAATATGCCGTAGACTGATGGGATGGACCCATGTGCCACTGGAGCGCATTAGATGGCAGCAGGCTGCACCCGTCAGTGATCGCCAGTTGGACTTATCTCTGTTGGATGCCCAACCCTGCAACGGCTAAGTGTAGGATCCCGCCCTCGATAGGGGGCGCGCTCGAGGGTCGCAACCCAGCTCGAGGATACCCATAATAACATATTAGTGCCTTGAGGAGCTCTCGAGAGAGATCAACTTATGAGCCCTTTCAAGGGTCATCATCGCATCGAGGGCCACAACTCCTCTCAGGCAAATTGGAGGTCTGTACTGACGTGGCGTAGTGAGGTGGCACCTGACTCATCAATATTATTACATGTTTGGAAAGAATAAGATTTGATTTATTAATATCTTTTCTTGATACCGAAAAGATATTTGATGTGCTCCTGATTTTTAAATTCAAATAATTTCCTAACAAACATTATTTCATTCATTTATATCATCACATGTTTGTTTGGAAAGAATAATATTTGATTAATATCTTTCCCTAATATTAATTACCACATGTTCTAAATCTTGATGGAAGATTTAGATGGAAATTTACCGATTGCCTTTCATATTATTATACTCTACATCTTTATCATTTTGGTAAATTTGACTTAGAATGATTTGAATGCATTAATTATGTCTGGAACTCGTCTTAATTACAATCCGAAACTTTATTAATTCTGCTGAAATTAAGATCATATCTTTATCATTTTGGTAAGTTTGACTTGGAATGATTTGAATGCATTATTCACGTTTGGAACTTGCCTTAATTATAATTTGGAACTTTATTCATTCTGCTGAAATTAAGATCATATCTTTATCATTTTGTTAAGTTTGATTTGGAATGATTTGAATACATTAATCACGTCTAGAACTTGCCTTAATCACAATCTGGAACTTTAGTTTCTATCTGGAATTTTATTTATTCTGCTGGAATTAAGATCATAATGGCTCCTTCCACTTTTATCATCAAGATAACCGTTTGAACTTCATTTTTTAGGCTAGAATCAAGGCCACAAACAGCTCCTTTCTTTTTCTCATCAATATAGCCGTTGGAACTATCATTATTTAAAAGGGAACTCTCATCCCTTTGAAAAACGTGATTATGTGAGAGTTTTATAGTTGAAACGAGAGTATTGAGTTCAATATCAAGAATCTTACCATCATATAATTCTTGTTTGCTTATGTTTTATTTTCTCGAGAGACTTTCGAGGTGAAGACTGAGATTCCAAGCACAAGAATTCCTTGAGAGTGAGTTGAGTTGTAAAGTGTTGCTGGGTCGTAGAGTTGTTGTTGCACTTGTAGTTCCAACTAGGTGTTTAGTGGACGGTTAAGCGTGCTACACCAAGGCCTTGGCAGAAGTGTTCAACTGCAACAGGTTACCCTAAGTGAAAACTTAGGAACTGGACGTAACCCAATTGGGTGAACTAGGATAAATCTCTGTGTCGTTTATTGCTTTGTATATTTTAAATCAATACTTGCTCTAGTACTATCGCTGGAACTTCCAGACAGTAATTATCTTTAAAGCAAAGTATTGATATTTAAAACCTTAAAATTTCCGCTGCGTTTTAGAAAAATCTTAAAAAAGGTTTTAAGGCCTAATTCAACCCCCCATTCTTAGGCACATCCCATCTATCAGAATGAATACCCATCTATTATTGGACTCATCGACACGAGAACCAATAGTCCCGCTACTCCCTTGGCCACGGGACTATCCTGAGAACTTGTATGTTGTTGAGTGTGTTGATCAAGCGAACGGGGCATGGGATGGGGAGAAGTTGGTCATACCAGTGGGTAGTGAGAGACTTCGACATATTCGAGAAACACCAGTGGATGTCCGTTGACAAAATCAACCATTATAGTGTCTAGAGGTATCAGGTACTTTCACGGTGTGATCGGCTTACCATTTGATCCACAGAAAACTGAGTCCACCCAGGGATGTGCCTGAACCGCGATTGTTGGATACTTACAAGGCCATATAACGTACTAAGATCCCCTCTAAAATTAAGGTATGGACTTGGCGAGTGGCGCGAGGGCACTTTCCGACGCGAGTTAATCTTCGAAAGTGCAGGGTTATTGAAACGGATTGGTGCCAATTATGCGATGGGGCAGTAGAGGATGAGGACCAACTATTCTGCTCATGCCCAAGGACGAGGGCTGTCTTCAATCCAAATATTTTTTGGTTCTCAACACAAAATAGGCCCGCTTCAATGGGGGAGCTATTGTCAATATTTGCAGCAAAAGAGAGGAAACAACAACTTCGGTTACTTATGTTAACTTGCTGGAAAATCTGGGAAGTGAACAACAAAACATACAAGGAGTGAGGTCAAGCAAACTTTGAAACAGTCCCCTGTTGGGTTAGCCACTATCACTGCAAACAGGAGGAAGTCTGGCTCGAAGATAAGATGTTATCCATTGCTAAGCCGATCCCGGAATTGTGGGAGAGACCGCCGGCGGGGATGATGAAGATGAATGTGGATGCGGGCTTTAATATGGGTCGCCATGCAGTAGGCTTCGGAGCAATTGTGTGAGACCACAAGGGGCGTTTCATTGGGGCACGAGCAGGGGCTTATTTTGGTCCATGTGACGTAGTGGCCATCGAGCTACACGCTTCAATAGAAGGGTTAAAATGGCTTTGGGACAAAGGGGTTCAATCAGTGCAACTGGAAGGTAACTCACTCCAACTTTTTAACTTTGTGACCTCACCGGAGAGGTATCTCTCGTTCTATCGCCGAGGGGTGGACGAAGTGGTGGAACTCATTTCCACATTTGAACGAACCAGCTTCTCCCATGCCCGTCTCTCGGCAAATAGAGTAGCACGTCAATTAGCATCATTTGCTTCTAGTAACTTAGCTAGTATTGAAAAGTGGGGAACACTTCCAACAAGTTGTATTGAACACACATTGTATTTAGAGGAGTTACAAGTGAAGGAATGAATGAATCCCGGAACATAGTTCCTGAGTCTTTCCCATAAAAAAAAAAGTTATATAGAGCGAGTCTAACTTTATTTATTTATTTTGTTTATTTGTTTATTTTTTAGTTTGTTTGGTTGTTTAGCAACTAAAATGTTAGAAATTACATGATAAAGTACAACATTGACTATAATTTAGAAAACAATGTGGGGTTTTGTCGTTTTACCATAATAGTTATCACTGAAAAAATAGCCAAATTTAATTGTTTTATTTTATTTTCAATACATTTCGTCAAAGCTCAAACACAATATATATATATATATATATATATATAATGAGAGACACACACACACACACACACACAAGGAGATCACAATAATGAGAATCGAATGAAAAATATGTAACTAAATTTTGGGAGAAAATGGTGAGAAACCATGGTATGATTTTTCTAAAATTTTGATCCATAGGTGCTTTTTTTAAAGAGACGCCTGAGTTTTTCATTTAATCAAATGACCAACAAGTTTTATAGTAGTTATTAGATGGTTCTGGACTTCATTTGATTACATGGATTGGATTCAACTCTCAAAAATGCATTTTGTATTATTGGACCGTATTTTTTGAAGTTAGCTCCCAATTTGATTTGTTACTCTATATAACATATATGCATATATTGAGTTCATTTGTTTGAGCATATTGGATTATGATGATATAGGTGTTGAAGTTGGTGTTGGACTGTATAGAGGTAGGCAGACTCCTTACTTGATTACTTGAATTCATCAGACAGATTGAATGTATATTGAATTCTTTAAGTTGTTTGATTGTTGCACTTGAGCTGCATAAATAATACAAAATCTTATTTGCCCCCCAACTTCATCGGACTACATTTTGAAAATTGCATCATCAAGTAAAAACGCACAATTGATACTAAATTTGACTTTTTAACTCCCCCAACCGCACGCCCCATAGGTATTGAATACAATTTCTAGTCAAGTACACTCTATGTTGGCATGGATTGGGGCATCTTAATA
Source organism: Petrea volubilis (assembly GCA_026212405.1). NCBI lineage: Eukaryota > Viridiplantae > Streptophyta > Magnoliopsida > Lamiales > Verbenaceae > Petrea > Petrea volubilis. Next base: position 1,051,674 of record CM047880.1, on the reverse strand, counting down.
TATGTTAATACAATGAATTAAACATAGAATATTATATGGACTAACCATTGTATTACAATATATCATATCAAATCAAATGAGCCCAATTAAATATGGATTGATACGTATGTTTGTTTCATGATATAGGAGTGTACTATTTTACCCTTCATTTACACTAATCCATAATTTACTCAACGAGAATGTACTATTTTACCCTTTATTTAAATTAAATGTTGGGCAATGTTTGAGTTGAGGGACAAGAAAGTGAATTGTGGATTAGTATCTTCCACCTACTAAACCCAATTATCATAATAACATATTCCCCATGAGATTAAATATAGCTCAAAATCATGTACCTAGATGTCCCAGGCTTCATTTGATTTGGAGGATTAAATTCGCATTCCTTAATTTAATTTTAAGGTGTTGGGTTGTATTATGGAAGTTGAGCTACATATTTGATTTGTGAGTTTGTATATCCATAAAATATGTATTATGAGCTAACAAACTATGTCATCGGCTTAGAAGTTCAGCCAAGTTTATATATGAAATTAACTATTTAAATAATTATATGATCTTTGTTTAGTTTTGAGTCCCATTACACCATACTTTGAATAATTTTTTTCATCTCATAAGGTTAAAAAACAAAAAAATATTACATATAATTCAAGTAATTTATTTTAAATAAATTACTTTTAATTACGAGATAAACTACTATAAATTAAAAGAAAAAAAATGTTATAAATAAAGCGATACAAAATTAAGAAAATAAAATGGAATGGCGCCCCCAAGCCAGAACATCGGCAACCAGAACAGCAACTGAAACACACACACACACACACACAATTACACAGAGTGGTGTCGCCAATGGCGGCGACGCCGAGAAGTGAATCGGAAGCCGACGCATCCTTCAATTCTTCGTCATCTCTTCAATTCGGCACGGCGGAGGCACTCGAACACGTTCGGAAACTGACGGACGTGGGAGCCATGACCCGTCTTCTCCACGAGTGCATAGCCTACCAACGAGCCCTGGATCTCGAGCTCGAAACCCTGCTCTCCCAGCGCTCCGATTTGGATCGCCAGCTCTCCAACCTCCACAAATCCGCCGAGGTTTTGGAAATCGTGAGGCTCGACTCCTCCCACATGCTCTCGAACGTCTCCGCCACCTCCGCCCTCACCGATCAGGTCTCCGACAAGGTCCGCCACCTCGATCTCGCTCAATCGCGCGTTCAGGACACTCTCCTCCGCATCGACGCCATCGTCGACCGATCCAGCTGCCTCGACGGCGTCGACAAATCTCTCCGCGACGAGGATTTCGAATCGGCGGCATCGTATATCCAGACCTTCCTCCAAATTGACTCCAAATTCAAGGACTCGTCCGCCGGCGATCAGCGCGAGCAGCTCCTTTCGTACAAGAAGCAATTGGAGGGTATAGTGAAGAAGCGGCTTTCGGCGGCGGTGGATCAGCGGGACCATCCGACCATTCTCCGCTTCATAAAGCTGTACACGCCTCTCGGCCTTGAAGAGGAGGGCTTGCAGGTTTATGTGAGTTACTTAAAAAAGGTCATCTCCACGAGATCGAGGGTGGAATTTGAGCAGTTGGTGGAACTCATGGAGCAATCAAATAACAACAGTCAGGTGAATTTCGTGGCTTGTTTGACGAATTTGTTTAAAGACATTGTCTTGGCTATTGAGGAAAATATCGAAATTTTAAGGAATTTGTGCGGTGAGGATGGCATTGTTTACGCGATTTGCGAGCTCCAGGAGGAATGTGATTCACGGGGTTCTAATATTTTGAAAAAATTCATGGAGTATCGAAAACTGGCAAAATTGACATCCGAGATTAATTCATACAAGAGCAACTTGCTGTCAGTTGGAGTGGAGGGGCCTGATCCTAGAGAGATTGAGCAATATCTGGAAGATATTCTTTCATTGACACAGTTAGGTGAGGATTACACTGAGTACATGGCGTCCAAAATAAGGAGCTTGACCTCTGTGGATCCAGAATTAGGACCACGAGCCACCAAGGCTTTTAGGAGTGGGAACTTCAGCAAAGTTTCCCAGGACATTACTGGTTATTATGTCATCTTGGAAGGGTTCTTTATGGTAGAGAATGTGAGGAAAGCCATCCAGATTGACGAACATGTGCTTGATAGTCTCACCACGTCTATGGTGGATGATGTGTTCTACGTGTTGCAGAGTTGCTGTCGGAGGGCAATTTCCACCTCAAATATCAACTCAGTGATTGCAGTGCTCAGCAGTGCTGTGAGTTTATTGGGGGGAGAATATAGTGAGGCACTGCAGCAGAAGATGAGGGAGCCTAATCTTGGAGCAAAGTTGTTCTTGGGTGGTGATGGGGTGCAGAAGACTGGTACAGAGATTGCCACCGCTTTGAACAACATGGATGTCAGTAGTGAGTATGCCTTGAAACTGCGCCATGAAATTGAAGACCAATGCTCAGAGGTTTGCCTCGAATGTTATTTGCTTTTCAAAAAGTACTCATCCCTTTACGTTTGGCTTAATTGCAGGTAGATTTTCAAATAGTACTTTTTCTGTGAGTTTTAATGTAATAATTACAACGTCCTCCCATTAGGTTCGGCTTAATTACAGGTTGATCCTCAAGTTTTGAGAAACTATATCTAATATCCCTACCATTGATGGACTTTAAGCGTTTCAGCTTTTCATTTAGAGAAGAGGATAAATTAGACATGTAGTAAAAAATGCGTACACAAGAGGATTATTGTGAGGTTCGACATAATTACATGTAGATCCCTTAGGTTCTGAAAATCACATTTAACGCCTTTTTGTTAATATAATTTGACCCATTAGCCTGTCAGTTCCCGGTCACTTGCCTCGCCTTAAAAAAGTACCTCACAACCTCTTGCTTCTTGCCTTTGGTAACTGTGCTAAGAGTTATTTTGTTAAAATTGTCGAAGGTGCTATGCATGCATATAATTTTTTGGTCCATTTTGACCAGGGTTACTATAAGTATTGAAATGAACAAGGATGTATATACAATATTATTATCAGATGAGCTAGGTGCTGCTACAGTTTAACGTCACGAGAAGGGCCATAAAAAGAGTTAATATATTGCAGGGGATGTGAGGTTATGAAATCACAAGAAGGTAGCACTCAGTGAAATGTGACTTGATTTTAAGTGGAACTACTCTTTTTTAGTAGTTTTACTTCAATAGCAACAACATTTTTCATCTCTTTGTCTTTTGAGTAACTTAACAATTCCTGTTCAATGTTCTCTGGCAGTTGAACCATTCTTTGATGCATATAGTGCTATTATACAACTATAAAAGCAGACTTTCCCACCTTTAAATAAAATAACGATGATGTGACAATTAATTTAAGCATCTTAGGAAAGTGAAATACCATGTTTTATGTTTTCTCCACTATCTTATACTCTATTCAAGCTTATTTGAACTTTTATGTATAATCAGACTGAATCCTTTTCTTTACATTAGGCATTCCCCACACCAGCAGATAGAGAGAGAATTAAATCTTGCTTATCTGAATTGAATGAAATGAGCAGCAGTTTCAAGAATGCACTGAATGTTGGGATGGAGCAACTTGTGGCCACTGTGACACCCCGGATTCGACCATTGTTAGATAGCGTGGCAACCATCAGTTATGAGCTTTCTGAAGCAGACTATGCAAACAATGAAGTTAATGACCCTTGGGTGCAAAGGCTTCTTCATGCTGTCGAGACCAATGTGGCTTGGCTTCAGCCTCTGATGACAGCCAACAATTATGACACATTTGTACACCTTGTCATTGACTTCATTGTTAAAAGGCTTGAAGTCATTATGATGCAAAAAAGATTCAGTCAACTTGGGGGTCTTCAGCTTGATAGAGATGCCAGGACACTGGTTAGTCATTTTTCCAGTATGTCGCAAAGGACTGTTAGGGACAAATTTTCTCGTCTAACCCAGATGGCTACTATCCTGAACTTGGAAAAAGTCTCTGAGATTTTGGATTTCTGGGGAGAGAATTCAGGGCCCATGACTTGGCGACTAACTCCCGCTGAGGTCAGAAGAGTATTGGGTCTCCGTGTGGATTTCAAACCTGAAGCAATAGTTGCTCTTAAATTGTAATCCTTATTGTAGTAGTCTATCGTATGTGAGTTATCATTTGTTTTCTTGGTTTTCTTGAATACAAGAGGAGATAATAAGGTGCAAGAAGCTTACGAATCATAATTTTGTTTTGTCTGTTCCTATGAAAATACATGAAAGATATTGTGAGTCTTCTTCTTTCACTAACACTGTCCAAACAGGTCAATAGGTAGTGTTTGCTATTGCAAATTAAATTCCCTTCAAGTTTGATTGTGGAGTTGTTAGTATCTTGAAAAGCCAATGAATGGTGAACACTAATATTGTGAATCTCCTATGTACTTGTGCATCTGAATATCCAGAACCCATGTCATCTCTGTGTGAAAAACTCACCCTCGTTCTGGGAAGGTGCAAGCTGTGATTTCCTATTATTGTTTGGAAGCGTTGCTGGCATTATATGCATTGGATGATATTTTGCTTAATGCTAGCTCTTGTGGCTGCTCCCAATATACGATCTCTTTGCGAGGGGGTCACTCCCAGGAAGATGAATTGCTAATTAAAGTTTCAAGAACCAATTCTGCTTGACATTAAATATGTATTTGGCTGTTGCTGATGTCCGATTCTCTCTCTCTCTCTCTCTCTCTCTCTCTCTCTCTATTTCTTTCTTTATTTTTATTTTATTTTCTTTTTTCTGCTTTCGCTGGTTTTGGTAGCTTTGGCATAGATAAAAAGGTCAGTTGTTCATTTTTCTGATTGTATCGTGTGAAAAGCCCAGTGACCATATGCGATGATATCCACGGGCAGTTTCCATGATCTTGCAGAGCTTTTTGGATCTGTGGAAAGGTATACGCTCCATCACTGTTAGTTTGTTATGTAAGCTTTTATGTTCTGCTGTTTTACATTATTGTTTTGCTTGTTCAAGAAGAGACAAACTAAAGTAGAAACATATACTTACCAATGCTTTCCCAGTAATTGGTAGTGTCCAGACACAAATTTTTTGTCGACGGGGGATTATGTTGATTGAGGATACTACTCTGTTGATTGAGACAGCAACGGTGAGTAAAAATATTCCCATCTTTGAAATCCAATTTGCCTTGTGAGTGCTTGATGGCTGCCTTATTGGTAACTTCTATTTATTTTTTTGAAAAACATGTATTTCATTACTTGGCTTGTACTCATTTGTGTCTTTCTAAAATGAGGAGGTCTAATGATGAGGCATTGAATAATCTCGTTAATCTGATAACAACTGAGGACAACTTGTGTAATCCATTCTCAACGTGCTCTGAACACCTCCTCTTTTGTTTGCTATTTCTTTCCTCTGATCTATCTCACATGTTCTCCTGAGTATAGATTTTGTTTTCTAAAATTCTGCCAAAAAGAAGCAGATACCACGTTTGGTTGTGCACGTTTTTTCTTCTGGCATAGAGGTCCGTTTTCTTCTCAAAATCTTGTAGTCTCCTGGTATTAATTGTTTCTTCTTTTCATTTTAAAGATATTATATTTTGCTATTTGTTTGAATAAAAACTATAAATTTCTGAAAATAACAGCATTTACTTAGTTATCAAACAGGTCTTTCCTTACATTCATTAAATATTCTACTTTTTCAACCCCTTTTTGTTCTTGTTCATCATTTTTCTTACAATCTGGGTATAGGTTTTACTTTGTTCAATTGAAGGACATCAAACTAACTTTGGCCAACTAATACACATTCTGCTGATGTTTGATGTATAATGAGTAATAAATGGTAAAATGTGTTTGTACCCTTCTCTTTCTTCATAAAAAGGGAATTTAAAACTCTAAATGGTGAACAAACTAATCAGTAGTAGTATACTGTTAAATGGATATTTATCTCACTGAATATTGGAAAAAATGATCATATATTGGTACTGTACTGGTATTTTGGTAGTTAAGAGTCGGTCTATCTTTTGGATGAGTGTTAAAATTCTTTTCAGCTCTTGGTGGCTCTCAAAGTTCGGTATCTTCAGCGAATCACAATCCTACAAGCCAGTCATGAAAGTTTCCAGGTAAAGCTTCATGGATGCTTTCTTTCTTTCTTTTTTTTTTTCCCCTTTATAGTGGATCATACTTGGATTTTTCTTATCAGGGTTCAATTTTTACTGCCGAAAAAAATACTTCCTGTTTCTTGCAGATTACTCGGGTTTATGGTTTTTATATGAATATTCGCGTAAGAAAGTAAGCATTTTGCATTCTATTCGTGCCTGGAATTCAGATGTAAAAATCGCCTTATGTTTTCTGAGGAAAATTTAGGACCAAGCTGTATCATTATCTATTGTGGCCAAGATCTCTCTTTTAAAACTGTTTTCCTGGATATCCGTAATGGGACTTTATGCTTTATTAACTCCAAACTGCTGGCATAAGTTCTTTTATTATGGGTTCATACATTTATTACTTGAGTTTTTGAAACAAACATTTACAATGCATGTTAAGTTGACATTGGAGCTATCAGCGATACCTTAGTGTCTTAACCATAAAGTTGTTCCAGAAGGTATGGCAACGTTTATGTTATGTTTTATATTCAGTTTTTGAGTAGCTTGTGTGGGTTCGGGTCATCTATGATTAATCCCTGCAATCCCGTAGATTCCAAAGTATGTCTTATCATTTATTATCTGCATAGCCTTCCGTCCGGTAAACATGCTACATCTGGGCAATCTGCTTTAGAAACTTTCACTATTCTTACTACCTCAACTCATGCAATAACGAGGGGATGCTCAGACATTGTTGTCGACATTGAAATTTGGCTTGTGGCGGGCCTCATCAGATCAAGATGTTAGTTCTAGTTACCTTCTTATATTTAAAGGTAGTAAGCTGCCTCATAGCAGGATTTTGTTCTGCTAGTATTGTGCTAATAATTTCGCTCATTTAGTATTTACGCGAGAACATGTACGCAAGGCGACTAGTTGTGTATGGTTTTCCTTGCTCTGTGCAAATAAGTGTGTGTGTCTATATATATACACATATTTATACACACTGCATGTGTATTGTGTTTTTACCATTCTATTGCAGTTTGGGCCAGCTCCGAAGCGTGGTGATCCAGATGTAACTTGAAGGACACCTGATTACTCTCTCTGATGTAGCTGAGAAGAAAATTGCTAAATCCCATGAACCAAACGCCTGCTAGCTGCCTATTTGTCGTTGATCGATAGCTGCTTAAAAGGTATAAAGTATAATCGAAAGTATCAATGATGAAGATGCAGGGTGGTTCTCTCGCCTGTTTATCTGTTATCCTGATGAAACTTATGGAATACTGCATAAAGAGAGGCAATAGAGCTGGTGGTGTCATTGCTGCATGTATATTTTTCGTCCTGTTTATTTTGTGGGACCTGCTTGTGCACCCAAGGTCAGGATTAAGACAAATAAGCATTTAAAGTTTTTTTTTTATCCAATACATAAGATGTGGCTTAATCCTGACCGTAGGGTGCATAAATGGACTCCAAACACCAGATTCGTATAAGAATTTTCCGAGGACGAAGATGCCAAATCATTAATCCCTCCGAAGTTTAATGGCCCCTTGCTGTCATGTTACAACCTTGTCTGAGTGGGTGCTCTTGTATTCTCTGCTCATGTTTTTAACTAAATCACTCATTCAAAGATCTATATCTACATGTGTGGGTAAATTTGTAAATGAGTGAAAACAATTACAATGCCAGCACATTGCATTTTTTTCCCATGAAATTCATAAGAGGCTCAAAATCTGAATATGGGATATTTTAAGCAACATGATAATACATAAACCTCCATTTAGATGAATGCATGTTGAGTTGATGTAGTTGATTAGCTAACCTGATTAGTTAGATAATATAAGGAAAGTGTTTGATTTCGGATTACAACCATACCACCCTTCATTCCTTATCTATGTGGATTTCACGTATTAAGAACTTATTAAGCATGTTAGTCGGGGAATGAAAGTCTTAGTTATACACCATTTCTTACAGAGTTCATATTTGATGGGACTTAGAATTAATAATATTTTACGAGTAAAAGGCGTTTTTGCTCGTTATATAAAAGGTTATGATATTGTAATTGCACATTGAGTGAGTGAGTAGGGATGGGCGCGGGTCGGGTTTTGTCAGGTTCGAGTTAATCGAGTTGGGTACTCAAAATAATTATCAGAACAAGACCTGAAATTTTCTTGAGTATCTGAAACTTGTTTTTTTATTTTTATGGATTAATTACATCTACATCCCATACGAGTTTACGAAATTCCCACCAGTAGTCCTCTTAGATGAAAAATTATACATACACCCCCTTTAAAATATTAAATTACAGATGCACTCCCTTCCTATAGGGTTCCGGCGAAAAAGTGATGACGTTAGCCAAAAATTTATGTGATCTGACTATTTTACTCTTGGTAATTTTACAAACTTAGAAGGGGGTTGTATGTAATTTTTTATGAAAGTAATTAACCGTTACATTTTCAAAATTTGATTGTTGAAAATTTAAAAATGAACGTTTATGACTGTTTTTTCACTATTAAAGTTGCTCATCTCTCTCTCTCTCTCTATATATATATATATATCAATATTACAACTTCATTTGACATAAATTTAGTTTAAAGTATATTACATGTTTTTTTTCCCTAGCTATTTTTATAGGTTGCGTTTGGTATGGATTTATATACGGGATTATACGTGTATTCCACCTATAATTATATTTGGTAGATTTTTTTTTTTAGTCTTTTATAAAGCATAGGTCCAGTTTTTTATCTATCCATTTATGGGATAGCCCCTCCCACTATGGGGCTGGAATGTGTAATCCACTTGATTTGGATTGGGTTGATAAAAATTGTAATTTACTGTATTACACTTAAGTATATATAATGTGATTTAAATTAAAAGATTTTTTGTGATTTGCTTTAAATTCATATGGAAAAAAGAATATTACCAAACATAATTTGAAGTATATATCATAAAATAATACTTACAACTAAATATATTAATGCAGTGGATTGATAACAAATTTATAGCATATTTATCTAATGGTATTACTATCACACAGAATTTTATACTACTATCAAATGCAACCCTAATGTCTTATGTTGAAATAAAAGAAGGATAGATGCCAAAAAAAAAAAAACAAACAAAAATCAATTCGACTTGAAAACAAGCATTGTGATAGCGGATACGAATGAAAATCGTGGTGATTGTAGTATTATTGTCCAATTCATAGGTGTCTTTCCTACTTGCATGAAGACGAAGAGGCTTCAAATGGTGCCACATGAATGAATGAGGTCTTTAACATATGTTTGTTAAGAAACTCTACCCAAAGATACTTATGAGTGCAACATTGTGCCAAAGTTTATGGCGTTTAACCTCATATTGCTGGCTATTTATTTATTTTTCAAAATTGTTGAGTCTATCATTAACTAATTAGTATTATTATTGTACCTTTTGTTGTCAATAATATAGTATCTTTCATATTTCTATATAGCTTTGGTAAGTTATTTTATATGTATTGTTTTCAATTGTGAATGTATGGTTAGACTTAGATATTAAAAAAAGGCTTGATTTTTTACACACCTCTTTTGGCAAAACTCTATAACATAATACATACAAAATATATTTCAAGTTACAAGAGCTATATGAAAATAAGAAAAATCAAATATCATTGACAATATATGAAAATAGGAAGGATATAATATTTTTCAACAAATTAAAACGTATAATAATAATACTAATTTGTTAGTATTAGAGTTAACAATATGACAAAGTAGATAAATAGCAAATAATATGATGTTAAGTGCTACATGTTTTGGCACAATTTTGTCCCCATAAACACATTTAGTTGGAGTTTCTCAATAAGTATATATTACGGCCTTATTCATTCGTGTGCCACCATGTGAAGACTCTTTTTTTTTTTCATTCAAGTAGGATAGACACCAATGATAGTCTCATGAGTTGAGTAATAATAATATCATATTTACCACGATTGTCATTCATATTCGCTATCATAAGGCTCCGTTGCAAACCAAATTGATTTTTTTTTTCTCTTGTATGTCAACCCTATACCTTAGAAGAATGACTAGAATAAGCCACGTGTATGTAATCTAAACCAAATATATATCAAATAAAGTTATAATGGTACATATATATAGAGAGATGGAGGGGGGAGGGGGGGGGGGGGGGAGACAGAGAGAGAGAGAAGAGGAACTTTAATAGTCAAAAAATAGTCATAAATATTCATTTTTAAATTTTCAACAGTCAAATTTTGAAAATGTAACGATTATTTACTTTCATAAACAATTACACATACAACCCTCTCTACTTTAAAAATTATATACAACACCCTTCTAAGTTTTCAAAATTACCAAGGGTAAAATAGTTAAATAATATTAATTTGCGGCTGACGTCATCACTTCTTCACCGGAACCCTACCAGAAGGGGTTGCATCTATAATTTTAATATTTTAAAGAGGGTGTATATGTAATTTTTCATCTAAGAGGACTACTGATGGGAATTTTGTAAACTCGTAGGGGTTGTAGATATAATTAACTCTATTTTTATTGATTGTGAAAGAGATATTTTCAAATCCGTGCAGGGGAAATGGTTCAAATGAGGGAAGTAGTTAAAATTTCGAGTACCCGACTTGTTCAGGTTATTAATTTTTTCTGATACCCAACCCAAAAATATCTATTTATTCGGGTACTCGATCCGAGCACCCACCCCAACAAGTGAGGACATAAAAGTAATAGTGTTTTATAATTCTTAAATTGCAATGCGATAAAAATCTTATAGGCACTTCTGTTGATTTGTAATGCAACTTTCGTTACAAATTGCATGACTCATAAGAAATTTTACTTCAAATCAAACACGAGTACAAATAATATTTAAAAGTTTTTTTTTTTTTTTTGGTTTTTTTATTTGATAATACCGTATAACTGCAAATCAAATTTGTTCAAAAGTTATATACATAATTTTGACTCGAGGTCAAGGTTTTAACGGAAACTGAAAAAGCAAACTTTGCGCATACTAAATTGTTTTCTTAGTTGTTTTCAGTTTGACATCAAACGTCTCAATGAAAGCTCCACAAAATATTATATTCTGAAAGAAATGTTATTTCGTCAACCAAGCGTTTGTAGTCCAACGGTTAGGATAATTGCCTTCCAAGCAATAGACCCGGGTTCGACTCGCGGCAAACGCAGTTAAGAATTTTTTGCATCTCTCTCTCTCTCTAGGTATTTTTTCCGACTCTCTCTCCCTCTCTCTCTCTCTCTCTCCAGATATTTTTGCAACTCCTGTCTCTCCCTCTCTCTCTCTCTCACTCTCTGGGAACGATTTATTTTGTCTTAAGTTCCATTACTTGTTACGAAACAATTGGTTTTTGAAAAGATGTGTGTGTGTGTGTGTGTGTGTGTGTGTGTGTGAGTTTGAAGGTTTGTCGGGCTTCATATTCATACATAAATATACGCAATTTTAATAAGCAATATACCCAATCAATTGATTTAGATGTATAAAAGCTACTAAAATAAGCAAACGTCAAAATTAAATTAATTCAGATTGAAATAATTATATGTAATAAGTTCAATACACCTAAAAAAAATTAAAAGCATCTCATAATTGATTACATTATGTAATATAAAATAGTCACCTTTGAGGGCATCAATCAATTTTCATTATTTTCTTCCGCCAGTATTTTTGGCAGGAGATTGTTACAGTTGATTCACATTTTAAAACTCGTGTATATATATATGCATAATATTCCTAACCAAAATGAAATATACATATATATATATATATGACATCTAAGAGAATTAATAATAATAATAATAATAATAATAATGAAGCCGGGAAAGTGTGTTTCCTGGTGATGCGGTCCGGATTTGGTTGGTCCACGTGTCCGAGTACTGCGCACTTTCGTAATAGTATTTGCTGGTGGCCCACCTGCTAAAGAGGGAGAAGCGCACGTGAGACTAGCCGGTTTTGCCCCGGCGTAGGCTCTCCGACGCTCAAGTCAGTGGTGAGTTCAAGAAGAAGATGAACAGTAATGATATTATCTTGGCTTGTGAGGCAAAGAATATTTCTTACCCTTGAGTGGAGAGCCGTGTGGAGCTTTTATATGAGAGTGAGGAGCCTGATGTGACATGGTTGGTGGGATCCGGTCACTCCCAGCCCTGTAGCTGTCATGATAAGTGCCTTTTGTCCCCCTTTTTCCAGTCTTTAGGCGGCTACCTTCACTCATCATTAATGAGGGATCATACCCGGCATTAAATGGATATCTTGGACATTTATGACCAAGGATTGTATTTATGACTTGGCATTCAATGCACCCACGTCTGATGGGATGGACCCATGTGCCAACGTGGGGCAGTAAGTGGCAGTGGGCTGCACCTGCCCGTAGCCTCCAGCTGTCTTCGTCCCGTCAGAATGTCCATCTGTACTACGGCTAAGTATAGGATTTGGCCCTCGATAGGAGCACCATCGAGGGCAGTTACTCTATTCGAGGGCATCCTTGCTAGCCTGTTGTCTTCTGGCGGGTCCCTTTATGGGAGCGAGGCCGGATTATGTGCCTTGTCGAGGGCCTTGATATCCTCGAGGGCAGCTATTTCATACTTTGCGGATTGGTCACTTGGGAGATTGTGATGACGTGGCTGGGTGAAATGGCACTTGACTCATCACCTGGGCTCCGACAACAATGGGATCAAATATACTTCTTCCTCAAGCTAGGCGTTGGTTGCTTCCTTCTCAAGTCAGTGTTCTCTCCAAATTTAGCCTCCCCATTCCAAAATAGAAAGTCTGGAATATTTATACCTCTCTTCTCCTTATGACACTTGGCGCGATCTCCTTGTACATGATGCCCTAAAATGGAGGGTTGGAGATCAACTTAATACAACATGGGCCCAAAGGTGGGCTAAGCCCTAGTGGGATTTACGGGCCTCTGTTGTAGTCCATGTATATTTGGGCCTTATTTTCTTGGGCCTTTGTTATTGGTTTTTATTATTATTTTGACCCATATCATTAGTCCCCCAAGTTTATTGAGTAAAGGTGTAGTTTTTACTTAATAAACTTTGTTGTAATTGTAATTTGGTGTGGGTTAGCTTTCATGTTTAAGATCCGCCTCCGGATTGGGCTTGTCTCAATTCTTAGGTTTGTGCCAGGCCCAATTTTGACTTCTTTATTCTTAATTTTGACTTTGCTGTTTTCGAAATTTGGCGGTTGGGTTCTCATTGCCTACGTGTCTCTTCTTCTCCTTCTTCCTTCTGAAGCTCAGTCTGCCCTCTTTTCTCTTTCTGTTCGCTTCCTTCTCTTCATTTCCTTTTTTGGAGTTTATTCTGCTTTTCCCCTTAGTGTATCGTTCTAAAGCGACCAACAATATCTTCGCCGGAGCAGCTTCCACCCCGTCCACTGTCGTATTCCCGCAGGTTCCCTTCGTTTTCTCTGTTTCTCTTTGCTTTTCTTTTCTCCCTTTCTTCTCTGTCTTCATTTCTTCCCTTGTCGTCCCTTACCATGAGCGCTCAAAGCGGAGAGGGTTCTAGCGAGGGGTATTTGAGCGACCCTGAATTAGTTCGTGCCATAGATGACTATGCCAAAAAGGGGTCTGTGGGCGGTAGATCTAGGGCTCGTAAGGTTTCTAGACCTCGTGGCTTACAACAGTCTCGTAAAAAGCGTACCTCCGTCTTCTCGAAGGCGAAGACGTTTAGCACCCCTGGCGCTTCCTCAAATGTATTCTCCTCTGATACAGAGTCGCCTTTGAGTCCTTACGGGTTTGCCTCTGGGGAAGAGGGGTATAACGACAACCCTGCTGGTGGGCCTCTGAGTCCTTTGGTTCCTACCCCGTCTGATTACTTTAGCTCTCGTCCTCAGGATCAGCATCCTGAACGAGAGCTTCGGTCCTTGTTTCGTAAGGATGATATCCCTTTGTTGCGAAAGAACTTTCACATTCCTAGCTCGTGGAAGATCAGGGCTCCTCGTAGGTCTGAGGGTATGGATTCGCCTCCTCCTGGCTATAGGTGCTTCCACGTGGGAGCTCTAGAGGCCGGGCTTAGGTTCCCAGTGCTTGATGAGGTGGCTGACATTCTTGCCCAATACGGGTTGGCTCCCTCTCAATTAGTTCCCAACGCTTTTCGTATGATTCTAGGGTTCATAGTAGTAGCTCGTCTTCTTCGCATTTCCCCCGATTTAAATAACTTCTCAAATTTATTTTACCTCTGCAGTTCTAGAGGTTTCTTCCATTTCCAGCCTCACCACAAATTTCTTCATAACCTACCAACTAGCCTTCCTGATAAGGAGTGGAAGAGCCGCTTTTTCTATGTTAAACCTCCGTCTGCTTATCCCTGGGCTGTTCACCGTCGATGGCGTTCCACCAAACCTAAACGCTTTAACCTGGAACCTACCTGGGGTTCTAATTTTCTAGTGGAACTTTCTACTTATTCCTTTGATATATCTGACTTATTAGCTGAGGGCTTCCTTAAGTTCTGCGACCTTAGCAGAGCTAATGTGCCCGTCCCCACCCCGGAAGGTATTTCTTTTAGTGTTTGGTTTATGTGCTTATCGGGCTTTTCTGACTTTCTTGGTTATTCCTATCGTGCAGATATGGCTACCTATCTACAACTGGCTCGCAAGATGATGGCCAAGAAACTGTCCCAGAAAGGCAACCAGTCGGAGGGGAGTTCTTCCCCTATAGCCGCTGAGCCTCTAAGGCAGCATGACCCGGTGGTGGAGGTCTCGGACTCAGAAGTGAGCCCGTTGGGTAATATCGCGCTTGGAGGTTCGGGCTCTGTGCCCCGGGGATCTGATCTTGAGGGTCCTGCTCCTTTACCCTTTTCAGACCCCATTGTGTCCGCTAATCCAACAAAGAAAAGGAAGCTCCGGAGGGTCGGTGACACTGCGACCACAACCATTGGCGAGGGCTCCTCAGCTGCCGCAGCCGAGCTGCGAGGCTTTGAGGAATGCGATGCCTCAATCCGTGACCCTACTGCTGGTATCGACGACGCCCTGCGTCGGGCACGCGTTTCGGATAAGAGCTTGACTGTGCAAGAACTATCCGCCAAGTTCGAAGCCCTGGATGTCCGTACTAAGCTTTTAGAACGGGTTCGACTCAACCCTAAGTTCTCCAGGTACACAGCTCCTTCAGATCCCGTCCCCGAGCATCGGTATAAACCTGAATGGAAGGTTTCGGTGAAGGATAGGATGACGGACCCGGGTGTGGCTCTGGAGCTCTGGAAGGGTCATGCGCTGCCGCTGGACTTGTGGAGTATTTGGATGCCCCTTCGACGAGCCTAGAGGAAGGCATGGTAGCCGCCACTAGCACGGTTAGTGTTTTGATTAGTCGTCTAAATTATGCCAAAGCCTATTAATAATGTTTGCTCTTTCCTGTTGCTAGATCGTGACGATGGGTCGGACGCTGGCCCTCCAAAACGCTTATCTTAGAGCTTACGCAAGCTCAGAGACGAAGAAAAGGAAGACAACAGAGGCGGTATTGAAGGCCGTTCAAGAGGAAGCTCGGCTTGACAAAGTTGCGGAGCTGGAAAAGGCACTAGCTGCCGCGAATGCTCGGTCTGAGCGCTTACAGGGTCAATTAAATAGTGCCAACCATGGCAAAGAAGAGCTGAATAGCCTTCTTAAGGTCCGTGCCGATCAAATACTGGATATGCAGCGAACCTTGGAAACCTGCCGGCAGACCTTAGCGGACTGTAAGGTCCACCACCAGCGCGAGGTGGAGGACTTAAAAAAGCGTGTCGAGGAAAAGTATTCCGAGGGTATTGCAGAGGGGAAGCATCGCGCCTCTGCTCCTGAACGCTTATCAGCGCTTCGCCTCAGCGCGGCACGGGACTTCCGTCGTTCACATTCATTTCAGGCGATCGTAGGGGGGATGTTAGTGGGAGAGAGTATGAAATTTTTTAATTTATGCCAAGATCAGGTTCAGCACCTTGGTGGCTTCCGAGATGGCTTCGACCTGACCCAGCTGAACCCGCTGCACTCCTCTACTGGTGAGCCCATTGCTTTGGAAGATACTCCAGACCCTGAACCCGACGAATTTGCCCCCCTCCTGTCCGAAGAAGGTCTAGAGTAGTCGTTATGTTAGCTCTTCATGATCGCTGTTGTTGCGCACTGTGCATCGTGAAATCTTGGTTGTAATCCCTCACCGAGTTATTGAAATGAAAAGGTTATTATTACGCTTCTTGTTGTATCTCTTTTTCGGGGTTGTCGCGTATGCATTGTTTATTTATCGATTATTCAGACTTCACACTTCTTAGACACCTCCGGGTCTGGTGACTCTCGGGGTCGTTATTATGGGTCGCGCGGACCTCAACACTAAATAAAATTTTAGGACACCTCCGGGTCTGGTGACTCTTGGGGTCGTTATTGTGGGTCGCGCGGACCTCAACACTTAATAATATTTTAGGACACCTCCGGGCCTGGTGACTCTCGGGGTCGTCTTTGTGGGTCGCGCAGACCTCAACACTTAATAAAAGTTTAAGACACCTCCGGGTCTGGTGACTCTCGGGGTCGTTATTGTGGGTCGCGCAGACCTCAACACTTAATAAAATTTTAAGACACTTCCGGGTCTGGTGACTCTCGGGGTCGTTATTGTGGGTCGCGCGGACCTCAACACTTAATAATATTTTAGGACACCTCCGGGTCTGGTGACTCTCGGGGTCGTTATTGTGGGTCGCGCGGACCTCAACACTTAATAATATTTTAGGACACCTCCGGGTCTGGTGACTCTCGGGGTCATTATTGTGGGTCGCACAGACCTCAACACTTAATAAAATTTTAAGACACCTCCGGGTCTGGTGACTCTCGGGGTCGTTATTGTGGGTCGCGCGGACCTCAACACTTAATAATATTTTAGGACACCTCCGGGTCCGGTGACTCTCGGGGTCGTCATTGTGGGTCGCGCGGACCTCAACACTTAATAATATTTTAGGACACCTCCTGGTCTGGTGACTCTCGAGGTCATTATTGTGGGTCGCGCAGACCTCAACACTTAATAAAATTTTAAGACACCTCCGGGTCTGGTGACTCTCGGGGTCGTTATTGTGGGTCGTGCGGACCTCAACACTTAATAATATTTTAGGACACCTCCGGGTCTGGTGACTCTCGGGGTCGTTATTGTGGGTCGCGCAGACCTCAACACTTAATAATATTTTAGGACACCTCCGGGTCTGGTGACTCTCGGGGTCGTTATTGTGGGTCACGCAGACCTCAACACTTAATAAAATTTTAAGACACCTCCGGGTCTGGTGACTCTCGGGGTCGTTATTGTGGGTCGCGCGGACCTCAACACTTAATAATATTTTAGGACACCTCCAGGTCTGGTGACTCTCGGGGTCATTATTGTGGGTCGCGCAGACCTCAACACTTAATAAAATTTTAAGACACCTCCGGGTTTGGTGACTCTCGGGGTAGTTATTGTGGGTCGCGCGGACCTCAACACTTAATAATATTTTAGGACACCTCCGGGTCTGGTGACTCTCGGGGTCGTTATTGTGGGTCACGCGGACCTCAACACTTAATAATATTTTAGGACACCTCCGGGTCTGGTGACTCTCGGGGTCATTATTGTGGGTCACGCAGACCTCAACACTTAATAAAATTTTAAGACACCTCCGGGTCTGGTGACTCTCGGGGTCGTTATTGTGGGTCGCGCGGACCTCAACACTTAATAATATTTTAGGACACCTCCGGGTCTGGTTACTCTCGGGGTCGTTATTGTGGGTCGCTTAATTATGATTTTAAGCAGACCAACTTCGCTTTATCAGATTTACCAATTAGCATGAAAGTGATCAAATTTCAGGTCATTACATTTTGCCACTTCTAGGAAGTTTCAATACTGTAGCAAGCATATCCATTCCAAATCCCTTCATTACTAACAACTAACAATCATCTCAAATCAACTATGTCGGCTGCCTATTTCCGCCAGAACCCGCTTTTCCACAAGCCACAAGGCGGTGACAACAGCTGCGGTTGTAGCTACCGCCACAGAAATTCCTAGTCTTGGTCTCGGTTTTCATCAGAACTTTTTTAACTGCTTCCCCTTCATAATCATTCAGGCTCTTCAGCTCTCCTTGTTACCATTTTTCAATATTCTTTATCATTTCTTCACTGGATATTCCAATTTTCCGACTTTCCAGTAACGAAATTTCATTAGCGGACCATACAAGATAATTGAATAATATCGAATTTTAAGACAAATACAAGGCGCACAATTTATTATCTTCTGGCATGGTTATCACTTCAATACTTGTGACAGAAGATGGGCTCCCCCTACCAGATTATAGGACGATAATAAACCAGAATTATACTAAGTAGAAGATCACAGCAAACAGGACCATAGAGTGAATTATCCTTGACAAGGATTTTAGCACTATATAACAGGACCATAGAGTGAATTATCCTTGACAAGGATTTTAACACTATTTTATTTGATATAGTGCATTTACTTTTTGTTTCCTTTCTTCTTTTGTAGCTTTCATGAATGCCAAAAATGTGAAAGCATGCAATATGTCACGG
The DNA here is from genome assembly GCA_026212405.1 of Petrea volubilis. Taxonomy (NCBI): domain Eukaryota; kingdom Viridiplantae; phylum Streptophyta; class Magnoliopsida; order Lamiales; family Verbenaceae; genus Petrea; species Petrea volubilis. The sequence goes on along the minus strand of CM047880.1, from coordinate 1,033,169 downwards.
ACCTCGACCTTCTAAGCTCCCGTGCAGCACTTAGCCCCTTGTCGCCCCTCGCGAACTAGCTAAGTCAGTCTCCCCCGAACGTTCTTGTGTGTGCAAGACTTAGAAAGATGGCAAAAGAGAACAAGAATACAATAGTATTTCCCCAATACTCCTTTGTATTCACTAAACACTCCACACCTATTTATAATAGTCTCATTCTCAATGTACGGTGGAGATCGAATGAATCCTACGGTCACAAATAGTCTTCTAGACTATTCTTACAAGATATTTACAAGGAGCATTAATGGAGCATTTTAGAATCATCCTTTCTAGAAAGCTCTCTCATATTCTATACCATTCTCCAACTCTCTAGAACTTGGGAGAATCTTCCGGAACCTCCACGCCCTCGTCCCGCTCCTGGATGCACTCGTGTGTACTCGAATTGTAGGGGCGTGACAAATAGCTGCATAAAATCACGAAAACCATCCATGACCAATGCACAATGTTTTTCATCGCCAGAACAGTCTACTGTTCACAAACTCCCATAATCAACATTCTGTACGTTAATTACATTCAAACAACCAAACAGTAATCACACTGTAGATTTTGGGGTTTACAATAAAGGAGAACGTCTAACAAGCCATAAGGGAGGTGTGGGAAGGCCGGGTAAACCATTCCAAAGGGGAACTCACTCAAGTCCAGAGTTCCTCTCTCCATTATCTCTAGCATCTGCCAACCAATGTCAAACATGCTCTCATTCACACTAAATGCAGTTCTCTTGCAGTGAAGCCAGTCTTCTTTTCGATCATTCAGAAAGATATATGGTAACTTTTATTGAATGTCTAATTTTTAATATTTGGCAAGTTAATTTAGGATGGGAATCTCACTTTTGAGTACCATGTAGAACTCTCACGTAGGATATGCAAATTGAAACGAATGACTCATAAATAAAAATGCAGAAGCTTAAGGAAAACAGGAATGCAGCTGGAGAATATCGTTCAAACTGCCATATAGATCACGTGTCTTCAAACTTCCTTCAGATACTATGAGCTCGAGTTCGCACTCACGCTCAAATACCGTTTAAGGCATTTTAATTTGTATACTTTAACATAAATTTTGGATCTTAATGCTTTCATTGACGCGCGAAGAACATACATGATATGCCTGTACCACTGACAGCAACCGTCTAATCCAATTAGGAAAGACATTCGATATTGTTGACAAGTAAATTTCTGTGAAATTACCATTCATATCAACAACAACAATATGAATAGTAGTAAAAAGTTCAACTTCTAACCATAAAAACCAATAAACTACTCCAAGTATGCTAACATAATAAAAATAAAATGAAATTAAGGGATTATGGTCAGGATATTATAGCCTGTATATATCCTTCTCCATGCTGAAATTAAGTTTCTCGGATAATCTGAGAAGGACCAAAATTCTTTTAAGTCCTATATTTCAGAGGGTAGACAAGCCCAACCGGTGGAATTACCGTCAAGGGAAATTTGAGGAAGTACTACATTTCTTTTAGTTACATCACACACGCCATACACATTCAAAAAGATATCAACGATTCTGCTTAATAAGGACAGACTATAATATGCCCAAGTAAGGTGTAAACAAGGTAACCCATTCAGCAACAAATTCAGATGAAATATTTCCAAACAGACGAGTAAGTTTACATAGCATATATTGAAACTCAGAAAAGCAAAATGAAATAGAATATAAGAAAAGCGATAACAGTCGCAGGGACTCAAGGTAAGGGCGAATTTGAAGCTCTGGCAGTCCAGCAGAGGTCATGCACCTGCACATCGCACGAGGGGCATCGCTTGTTATTCTCCAGCCACCGCACAACACAAAGGGAATGGAAAGCATGACCGCAACGCTGGAGAACGGATATCTGAGCACCGATGGTTAGACCATGCCCACAAATACCGCACACCGGCATCAGAGCCAACCCTTGTTCAATATCTTCCACTCTACTCCTGGGCAGGTTCCTCAAAAAATGTTCAAGCACTACCCAAATGGGTTTTTGCTCCACAGTCGTGCCGAATGGCCACAGGTATTGTGGAAGCAAGTTCTCCGCCCTGATTGCCCTGTCAGCGGTGGCACTGAGCGGCTCGCCCTCCTTCTGCACTGGTACAAACGTCGAGCCCCACAACGACAGGGATCACACGGCGTTCAGGATGATCAGCCGACATTTTCCTGGCAAAGCCCATTACCTCGTGAGTTAAACTGATTATTTCTTCATCGGTCATCCAGTATTCCACAAGCCTGTGTCTGATCTCTAACTCCAGAGAAATTTCATCTCCATTTTCCCATATACATGCATCGTATCTCTCTGAATCCAACGTCATCTCCTCAACAACAGCATCGTCAGCATCCGGAGCTAGGCTTCCCCTCACGATGAAGTTGGTTCTGATCTCAAACAGAAGACTTTTGAGTCTGGGGGACCGTTGGACTTTATACAGCGAAGTTATCTCATCCTCCATCCAGAACCGACGACGATATTCATAGCCTAATCTGCTACCCATCTCTCTGTAAATTTGCGGTTTCGGGAAAAACGATTTGAGGTTGATTCCAAGGACTGCTTGGTCTATTTATAGGTTTAAATTAGGGTTTCTACACTCTTAGACACAAATACCGTATTGGGCCTGTAATTCTGTATCTGCATCCATCAAGTTGGGCCTCAGCTGTACGTTTTAACTAGGGCCATCGATAGATCGGATTTGGATCAATTTTCGAAATTCGAATCCTAATTCAATTAACTTTTTAAAAATCTGAATCCGATCCCCCTTTTAGAATTCATTTTCATTGTTATCAAGCTCGTGTTTGATAAAAATTAAAAAAAACTCGATTAAAAAAATCTAACCCGATGACAATTTTAAAAAATTGACTTTTTTAAATCAAGTTATTAATAAAAAAAATTATCCCTTATGTCGGAAATCTAAATTAATAAAGTAGAAAAATATTTTCGAATTTGTGTAAAACTATACATTGTTTTGTTAAAAAAATTATCTTAAAAAATAAAGAGTAGTATATTATTAATTGTAATGACATATATGTATTACATTTCAAGACACAAGTTATATTCAGAATTTCTTAGGTAATTCTTATATGGGTTTCGGACTCAAGACAGAAGAATTTCACATGATTCATTTCAGTAGAAGGTCATTGCCCACAAGAATCTAAATCATCAGCCTACTTCTTCTGTAAAATGTATAACTCCACTAAAGTTATATTCTTTTACGCACAAAACTGAAATACAAAGTGTTGGCGATTAAATTTCGTCCAATCAAAAATTAACAAGTGTAAATTAAAATATTAAATATTAATTAAAGTTTCTATTTTATATTTTGGAATTTTTCCAATTTAATTCCAATATTAAATAGTTAATTTTAATTAATATTTTAATGTTTATTTTACCGGCGAATGAGAAATCGCCAAATGTCAATATGAGGTGTTTCGGCCAATTAAATCAAGTCTTGCAGCTCAAAAGTCCAAAACCAATCAAATGGTGACAAGTGGCGCATTTGGTCACGTGGACCAATCAAATCACGACACCCGAATAATATTTTTTTTCTTTAAAAATAATTCATATTAAAGAGATAAATATCGAAGAAGTTGCTAGCAATCCGAAGACCCTACACAAACATCTATACATAGGGGTCATTTGGAGTTCAAAAGGGAACATCAAGAAGTCTTCAAGAGCCAAGGACATCAAGAAGTCTTTAAGAGCCAGACATCAACAAGTTTTCAAGAGCAAAAGAAGCCAAGAAGATCCCGAAGTTCTCTCAAGGCAAGCTCAAGAAGATTCGTGAAGATCAAAGGCGAAATTCTCGGCGTTCTTCGCGAAAGTCATCAAATCAAGGCGTTCAATCCACGATCAAGGTGTTAACCCCGCGTTTTAGTGTTTCTCCCAACTCAAATCCACGGTGATTAAAGCGACGTTCAAGGCGTTCTTCGCGGAAATCTTCCAAATAAGGCGGTTGATCTGCAGTCAAGGTGTTAAACCAGCAAATCGACGTTTTTCTTCAAGTCAAAATCAAGTCAAATCCACGGTGTTCATCGAAGTTTTCAGCGTTTGATTCGTGATCAAGCTACTCAGCCCACGAATAGCGTTATTGGAAGATCAAATCAAATTCGGAGAAAAGAATCGGGGGATTAATCTCTAGAGATTATTTTCCACTAACTCAAATTCTTTTCAAATATTTGTCACATATATTTCTCGACTTGTAATTTGTATTTACAAAATACGAAATTTTGTGTGAACAAATTTCTGGCACGCCCAGTGGGACTCAACCTACCCCTCATCTCTTTTCTCAAAACAAACACATCAAATCGTCTTTTCGGCTAGTTCAATGGCCCCCAAGAAGAATAATGTTGGTTTGACCAAAAGGGACAGTACTGACAAGCTTGCTGAGGACACCATCGATCACTCCTCAACCAAAGCCAGAGTCTCCGAGACCGATTCTTTCCATGGTTCTAACCCTCCAAGCCCAACGGCATCTGCCGCCAAAGCATTCCACTTTGATGAGGCAGCCACTGTAGATGAGCAGTTGGCTCAGATGGCCCAAGCTATAGCAAACCTACAAAAGACCGTAGAAGACAAGGACTACCAAATCGCTCAACTTATGGATAAGTTGGAGCACTCAAATATTGGGGAGCCAAGTCACAGGTATCAGCCCCCTCAAGTTCAAGCCACAAATAAAGGGCAAACTCAAGAAACTCATCAAAAACACGAGCACATGCCAAGGCTTGAGCAATCAACTACCTTCGTCGCCACACTGTCGGTGCAGCAATTGCAAGATATGATAGCCAACACCATAAAAGCTCAGTATGGTGGCCCAGCACATCATTAATCGACGTACTTGAAGCCCTACACCAGACGCATTGACTCACTGAGGATGCCGATGGGCTACCAACCTCCAAAGTTTCAACAATTTGACGGGAAGGGCAACCCAAAGCAGCATGTCACACATTTCGTAGAGACGTGCAATAATGCGGGAACTTATGGCGACCACTTAGTGAAACAATTTGTGCGTTCGCTAAAGGGAAATGCTTTCGATTGGTACGTCGATCTAGAGCCTGAGTCCATCAACAACTGGGAGCAAATGGAGAGGGAGTTCTTGAATCGCTTCTACAGCACACGGCGTATCGTATGCATGATTGAGCTCACCAATACAAGACAGTGGAAAGACGAGCCTGTCGTGGACTACATCAATCGCTGGCGTGCGCTAAGCCTAAATTGCAAGGATAAGCTCTCCGAGATTTCTGCGGTGGAGATGTGCATCCAAGGAATGCACTAGGGGCTCCTATACATTCTCCAAGGAATCAAGCCTCGCAACTTTGAAGATCTAACTACCCGCGCCCATGACATGGAGCTCAGCCTATACATTCTCCAAGGAATCAAGCCTTCGATAATATTTATTGACGATGCCCCTAAAAATCAGTTTATTAGACAAAGGTACCATGAAACGGTCTAAAAGAAAAAAACCTAAGGTAAAATACCTCTAAAATGGACTCAGAACGCTAACAAACCTAATATCTACACATGCTGGAGCCCATCCAGACGAAGCCAAATATAGATAAGGCCCCTATTGGTTTTCCTCATCCAAAAGGTTTACCAAGTCCAAACTATACATACCAAGAACCCACATGGATCAAAGCTACAAAACCAACTCTCAATTAATCTACCAAAGATTTGCCCCTAGTTCGGAGGAGGAAGCCCCGAGGGATCCTTAGACATGACAACGCCAAAGCCTCCCCTATAAAAAGGCCTTTGTCCCTCATTTGTTAAACAAGTTCTAACTTGAATTCTATCTACGACTTACAAATTGAGCACATTTCGAGCACAAAACGCTCACTTACATGCAAGATTATCCTAGTATTTTTCATGCCTTAGTTTACGTTAATTGCAATTTATTTTTGCTTTTTTTTTAGCTTACAAATTTACTTAATTCAATAGAGTTATAATAGTTTTTTACAGGTTAGGTCCCCAATTGTCAATCGGTATTTTCTCATAAGTATGATCCTAAGAATTCCCAAACGCTCAACTGTTTCTTTCTATAAACATTTTAATCGTCCTAAAATTTAGTATGCATCATTAATTATTAATGTAATAGTTGATCTTTTTTTTTTTTTTTTGGTGAGAAGAGTTTAAAGGTGCTAAGCATAATTCAACTCTTCATATGTTACAATATCTAAGGCCTCGACAGGAGGTGAATCCCAAACCATTAAAGCATCAGTTACCCTGTGCCCCATCTTGGCCAAAGTGTCTGCTACGGTGTTTCTCTCCGGATGTGAACGAGCTTAGCAATCCATGGCTTATGCAGAAGCTTTCAGCAGTCCCCCACAGTATGCTAGGGGATGTTCCTCTCGACGATTTGCATCGACGAGCTTGAAAACAACCTCTGAGTCAATCTCCACTTGTATCTTCTCTACTCCCCTCACTCAAGCAAGTCGGAGTCCCTCTCGAAGACCTAGAAGCTCAGCCACAACGATCGTAGTATTTTCCAATTTGGTAAAGAAACCCATGATGCATCTTCCATGACCGTCTCTGAGAACTCCACCCGTAGTCAACATACCACTTTCAGTTAGGTAGCTTCCATCGGTGTTTAGCTTAACCCAGCCCACCTGCGGTCTCTCCCATGTGGTAGTAAGTCTCCAAGCGATGCTGCTCCCCACACTCTGCCAACCCTCCATAAGATCACTGGCTAAGTGTTTAATGGAGTTTATCATACCCTGAACAGGTTTTGTTTTACCTTGGAAAACAAACATATTGAGGGTTTTCCAAAGATTCCGTACAGTGGCAATGAAAATAACAGGCCAATCAATATCCGGGAGGATAATGTTACAGAAAGAAGACCGAATGTTAGCGATGAACCAAGATTCTTGGTCAAGAGAAGCAAACTTGGAGAATTCAGCGGGGATAATAAGAAATTCCCAAACTTTTTTGCACAAGGACAATGAAACAACGCGTGAAGAGTAGTTTCAATCTCCCTATCACAACGCGTGCACAGCCTTGAGGTTAAGAGGCGCCGCTTGAATCTCAACTCATTATTAAGGACACTATTATGTTGACACAACCACAAAAAAACGTTAAATTTTTCCGGAATTTTTAAGCCCCAAATCCATTTCCATATTTTCCCCATAAAGTTGCTTGAGTTCTCACACTGATCTATGCAAGTATAAGCCGACTTGTAAGACCACACCCACCCAACCAAACTCGGGTGTCCAAAGTGTCACGATCAAATGGAATTGGCACACTAAGAATTTTATCCTTAAGATCATCTGGCAAAAATGACCGAATAGAGCACAGGTTCCATTTTCCAAAAGGGTCTAGGAGTTGTCCTACCATTAGGTTCGCTTCAGCTCTATCAATATGGGTTGTTGATGGGTGAGAGTATGAAAATTTTCAATTTGTGCAAGGATCAGGCTCGACACCTTGGTGGTTTCCGGTACGGCTTTGATCTATCTCAACTGAATCCGCTGAACTCCGCTACTGGAGAGCCCATTGTTTTGGAGGACACCCCCGACCCTGAACCTGATCAGTTCGCCCCCCTCCTGTCCGAGGAGAATTTAGAGTAGGTCGTTTTAGCTCTTTGTACATTCTATTGTTGTTTACATTGTAAGACTCTCGATTGTAAATTTGTTTTTTCATCGTAATGAAAGATCCTTATTATGCTATTTGTTGTGCTTCCTTTTCCGGGTCTTTTGTGTATGCACTCGTCTTGTTTTATTTGACGCGGATCTGAATACTTATGGGTTACGCAGACCTCATTACTTGTGTAAATTTTAGGACACTTCCTGGGTCTGACGACTCGCGGGGGTATGGTGTGCTTCCGTTCAGACCCCGAAAGAGTCCTAAAAATTGACAATGTTAAGTATTTAGGTCTGCGCGACCCGTGCAAATGACCTCCTGCGAGTCGCCAGACCCAGGAAGAGTCCTAAAAATCGACTAGGTATTGAGGTCTGTGCGACCCGTGCAAACGACCTCCTGCGAGTCGCCAGACCCAGGAAGAGTGCTAAAATTCATGATCTCGCTAGTTGGGTGCTGGATCCATTTGGACCTCGAGAAACGTAGTTCATGATTTCCTCTTTGTTTTCTTTAGCATTTGGGTTTAAAAACACACAGGCAACGTGTACCTTCATAGCTTCTTCATCATTTAATATACCAATTCAACACGTTGTCAATAGCATTTTGCTTGTAAAAATTCAATAATGAATTGGTATCGTCTTTACTTGAACATGGGTTTCAACTTTTCCTCTGAAGGACGTGTAGCTCACTTCGCTTACCGCCTTCATCTTTCACTAGGGCTTATACTTCATTAATTTCCTTAATGTGTTTCACCAACCGTTAGTTCAACCAACGGAAAATGATAATGTTAGTCAAAATGTTCAATGAATATCCCATTTTACTCTTGTGCCACTATTCAATAAAATTGAGTTGATAAATTTACCCTTGAATCTATTTGTAAACTTTTTGAAATCTCGAGGTTGTATACCATAATTTTGTGAGGGAATTATATCTTGGAGTTTTAAGTTGACTTGAATATGTTTCTTTTATTATTTTAATGGCATATTGTTGTAATTATCCCTAATTTTTTAGACTATATATAAATAATATAGAGTATATTATATATGAGTATAATATAGAATATATATATAGAGAGAGAGAGTTAATTGCACCAACCCCCCCCCCCCCCCATGTTATTTAAAACAGGCAAAAAAAACCTTGTGTAAAATTCCGTATCATCAACTTAGGGTCTTAGTCATCAAACCTGTCTAAAACAGCTTTGACGAATTGTTCCCAATCAGCTATTCCACTACCCTCTAAATACCCCTGAAACCACAGCTCTGCCTTCCCTTCAAGATAAACAGAAGCTAGATTTCACGGGCCTAGACCTTCCAAGCTCCCGTGCAGCACTTAGCCCCTCGTCGCCCCTCGCGAACTAGCTAAGTCAGCCTCTCCCGAACGTGCTTGTGTGTGAAAGACTTAGAAAGGTGGCACAAGAGAACAAGAACACAATGTGGATCCGAATCCGAGAGTTGGTACCGGCTAAATATATAAACTTGTACAAATATATTATATATATAATAGAGATCTTTAATAACTATTGAATTGTTCCTTTAATGAAAATATATATTTAGAATTATATATAAATACGTTTACGTATAGTATATTTAGTAAAGATCTCTAATAAGTATATAGATTATTAGTTGTATATTTAATGATATTATATAATAGATATCTCCAATAACATATACTATATGTGTATATACATTGTGTATGTAATAGAGATCTTCAATATCTAGACTAATTAATTGTGTATATATTACATTGAAGTATCTTTATTACTATTGTATTATATATAATGTATAAATTTAATAAAATATATTATCAAAATTCGGATTCGGATCTTTAACGGATTCGGATTCGGATCTTTAACGGATCTTTAATTATATGAATCTATTGTTAAATATTATTCTAGCCATTGTAAAAGTTTTGAATTTATGTATGATCCAAATATAATTTTAATTTTTTAAAATTCTTTTTTTGCGAAATTCTATATGTAAATTAACACATAACCTTATTAATTTTATAATTTATACTATCTTTATAATTTATAAATATTATAATTTATACATATCTTTATTATAATTAATTTCTCTCTCCTCTCATTACTAATATTTAATCTCTCTCTTCTCGATTGAATTAAGAGAATATTTTCAGCAATTCAAAAAATAATATTAAATAAATTGAATTTAATAGAAATTAAAATATTTGAATATTATTTGTAATTATTAAAAAAATAGATTAATGAGTTGGTCTTGAAATTAGCTTAGTGCCAAAGCATTACATTTCCATCCAAGAGGTCATAGGTTCAATTTATCATCAAAATAAATGGCAATGTATATCGTTATAACAAATTTATTCTGGAAAAATTCATGTATCATCAAAATAAATCTAAAAGTACAAAAAATTCGACTTTTAAAAGATGTATGAACAATTACGTTTTTAAAATTCTTTTTTTGCTAAATTCTATATGTAAATACATATGTAGATGGTACATTTGTTATTTAAAACAATATAAATAATATTTACAAATTTAGAATGTATATTTGATATTTAAAACAATATAAATAATATTTTACAAATAATATATTAAAAATTAAACTAAGTTAACAAAATAAGAATATGTAATAAGTATAAAACAAAATAATATATTAATAAATTAAAATAAGAATAATCAAACAAATATGTAATAAGTATAAAACAAAACAAAACAAAACATGTCACAAGTTCTTGCAATAGCTTGGTGGTTGAGGGCTTGACAAACAAGCCTGAGGTCACGAGTTCAAATCCCTTTAGTTGCAAAAATTTACAAATTATGGGGGCACTATTCCAGTGATGATGACAGCTGTGGTGACGGCAGCGACGGCGGCAGGGTCTGGGGCGGCGGCGGAGACAGCCCGACCGGTGGCGGTGCTCCGGCGGTCTGGATGTATTACCAACGGAAAACCAATGGAATTTTCCTTTGGTTTTCCGTTGGCAATCCGTTGGTAATCCGTAGGTAATTATCTAGCAAAATTCCCTACGTTTTCGTAGGTAAGCCGTAGGTGCTTTTTCCGTTGGTTTTCCGTAGGTGAATCATGATCGAAGTTTCCGTTGGTTTTCCGTAGGTAATCCGTTGGCGAATCATGATCGAAGTTTCCGTTGGTTTTCCGTAGGTAATCTGTTGGCGAATCATGATCGAAATTTCCGTTGGTTTTCCGTAGGTAATTCCCTAGCAAAAGCTTACCGACGACACTTTTTCTGAGGGAATCCATTCCGCAGGTTTTCCGTGGGTTTTTCGTTGGAAAACGTAAATTCCGTAGGTTTTCCGTAGGAAAATTCCGTAGGCAAATGGCTGTTTTCTTGTAGTGTTCCTTGTTTTTGTTTTTTGGCAATGATCAGTGAATTCCTTGTTTTTGTTTTTTGGCAATGATCAGTGAATTCCTTGTTGAATACTGAGTTCTTCAAAATTTCACTAGGTATTGATCAACTGTCCCAGTTTGAGACAATTTGTTAAATTCCCTATCATCAACTTAGGGTCTTAGTCATCAAACCTGTCTAAAACAGCTTTGACGAATTGTTCCCAATCAGCTATTCCACTACCCTCTAAATACCCCTGAAACCACAGCTCTGCCTTCCCTTCAAGATAAACAGAAGCTAGAGCTACCTTTTGGGGTTGGGGAAGAAGAGGGTAACAGGGAGAGAGGGAGGGAGGGAGGGAGCGAGAGAGAGAGAGAAAGAGAGTTTAGCTGGAAAGTTCATCTTTCATTTCATGAATCATGATCATGTTTCGAATTTATACAAGCTGAAAATGACAATGGTTTTGTTTGACTTTGTTATGTGGTTCATTGCATACGTCGAAACAAATTGCTGATGATTGGCTATCCGATGTTTTCTTGACATAAAAAAATAATGAAGTGATGGAATTCTTGATACGTGTAGATGAGGAATTCAAATGTTATATTTCTGTAACACAGTTCGAGACTAGATAAGGTTTTGGCAGATGATGCTCCATTTGACTTCCCACATTTGAAAATACTTTGTATTTCAGTTTTGTGCGTAAAAGAATATAACTTTAGTGGAGTTATACATTTCAGAGGCCCAAGCCTTAAAAGTAAAGAAAAAAAATCGATCCGTCGACATTACATATCGAACAATCGACAGACTATATCGATCAGTCGACAAGAAATATCGAACAATCGACAACCACTATCGACCAATCGACATAAAATATCGATCAATCGATATCCCCACAACCTGTATTCTGACCAATTTCAGAGGACCAAGCTTTAAAAGCAAAGAAAAAAAAGTCGATCAGTCGACAAATATATATATATCTAGTATGACATATATACATAATACATATATATCTAATCAAAGTATAAATATATATATATAGTATGACATATATATAAACAATTGCTATACATACATAATACATATATATCTAATCATACTATAAAATACAAATATATATATATATATATCTAGTATGACATATATATACAAAATCTATATATACATAATACATATATATCTAATCATACTATAAATATATATATATTTATAGTATGACATATATATATACAATTGCTATGTCTTGTTGTGATCTCTTGCTCGATTATAAATATCGATTGATCGATTCTTTGTTTGTTCCATAATATTCTTAAGCCTAGTTGTGATCGCTTGATCAATTAAAAGGATCGATAGATCGATTACTTTTTGTCAACGGTTGATCGATTATCATGATCTCTTGCTCCATTACGTGTTTTTTCAACCTTTATGTAATCGATTGATCGATTACTTTGATCGCTTGATCGATTTCCCCAATATTCTAAATCTTTTTGTAATCGGTTGATCGATTATCAAGTTCGCTTGATCGCAGAACGACCCAATGGTCATATCCATGGATGTAGCAAACTTCGCAGTGCATAAAGTGCTAGTGGATAACGGTAGCTCGGCTGATATAATCACACTAGATGCACAAAGGAAAATGGAGTTGGGGTTGACGACGATAAAACCAGTCAACACCCCGTTAACAGACTTTGGAGGGTCAGAAGTTATACCCTTAGGGGCAGTTGATTTACCCCCTGCGAGTCATCAGACCCGGGAAGTGTCCCAAAATTTGCACAAGTAATGAGGTCTGCGCGACCATATCAACGACCCCTGCGAGTCGTCAGACCAAGGAATTGTCCTAAAGTTTGCACAAGTAGTGAGGTCCGCGCGACCCATACCAATGACCCCCGCGAGTCGTCAGACCCAGGAAGTGTCCTAAAATTTACACAAGTAATGAGGTCTGCATAACCCACAAGTATTCAGGTCCGCGTCAAATAAAACAAGACGAGTGCATACACAAAAGACCCGAAAAAGGAAGCACAACAAATAGCATAATAAGGATCTTTCATTACGATGAAAAAACAAATTTACAATCGAGAGTCTTACAATGTAAACAACAATAGAATGTACAAAGAGCTAAAACGACCTACTCTAAATTCTCCTCGGACAGGACGGGGGCGAACTGATCAGGTTCAGGGTCGGGGGTGTCCTCCAAAACAATGGGCTCTCCAGTAGCGGAGTTCAGCGGATTCAGTTGAGATAGATCAAAGCCGTACCGGAAACCACCAAGGTGTCGAGCCTGATCCTTGCACAAATTGAAAATTTTCATACTCTCACCCATCAAAAACCCATATTGATAGAGCTGAAGCGAACCTAATGGTGGGACAACTCCTAGACCCTTTAGGAAAATGGAACCTGTGCTCTATTCGGTCATTTTTGCCAGATGATCTTAAGGATAAAATTCTTAGTGTGCCAATTCCATCTGATCGTGACACTTTGGACACCCGAGTTTGGTTGGGTGGGTGTGGTCTTACAAGTCGGCTTATACTTGCATAGATCAGTGTGAGAACTCGAGCAACTTTATGGGGGGAAAAATGGAAATGGATTTGGGGCTTAAAAATTCCAGAAAAAATTAAAGTTTTTTTGTGGTTGTGTCAACATAATAGTGTCCTTAATAATGAGTTGAGATTCAAGCGGCGCCTCTTAACCTCAAGGTTGTGCACGCGTTGTGATAGGGAGATTGAAATTGCTCTTCACGCGTTGTTTCATTGTCCTTGTGCAAAAAAGTTTGGGAATTTCCTGCGAGTCGCCATACCTCGGAAGAGTCCTAAAAATTTACCCTTGAATCTATTTGTAAACTTTTTGAAATCTCGAGGTTGTATACCATAATTTTGTGAGGGAATTATATCTTGGAGTTTTAAGTTGACTTGAATATGTTTCTTTTATTATTTTAATGGCATATTTTTGTAATTATCCCTAATTTTTTAGACTATATATAAATAATATAGAGTATATTATATATGAGTATAATATAGAATATATATATAGAGAGAGAGAGTTAATTGCACCAAACCCACCCCCCCCCATGTTATTTAAAACAGGCAAAAAAAACCTTGTGTAAAATTCCATATCATCAACTTAGGGTCTTAGTCATCAAACCTGTCTAAAACAGCTTTGACGAATTGTTCCCAATCAGCTATTCCACTACCCTCTAAATACCCCTGAAACCACAGCTCTGCCTTCCCTTCAAGATAAATAGAAGCTAGATTTCACGGACCTAGACCTTCCAAGCTCCCGTGCGGCACTTAGCCCCTCGTCGCCCCTCGCGAACTAGCTAAGTCAGCCTCTCCCGAACGTGCTTGTGTGTGAAAGACTTAGAAAGGTGGCACAAGAGAACTAGAACACAATAGGATTTCCCTAATACTCCTTTGTATTCACTAAAACACTCAAGACTTGGATGCCTTTTACAAATGAAACCCCACACCTATTTATACTAGTCTCCTCCTCAATGTACGGTGGAGATCGAATGAATCCTACGGCCATAAATAGTCTTCTAGACTATTCTTCCAAGATATTTACAAGGAGCATTAATGGGGCATTCTAGAATCATCCTTTCTATAATACTCTCTCATATTCTATACAATTCTACAACTCTCTAGAACTTGGGAGAATCTTCCTGGGCGCCTCGACCTTTTTAAGTACCAACTCTCCGACCTGGAACTCTCGTGGCTTCACCTTCTTGTTGTAACTTCTTTCCATTATCTTCCTATACCTCAGTATTAAGACATAGGCTCTGTCCCTCCTTTCTTCGAGACATTCCAACTCGGTTTTCCTTATCTGCATGTTGAGTTCTGGGTCGTACTTCTTTACCCTCAGTGTCATCATTCCAATTTCTGCTGGGATGACTGCCTCAAAGCCGTAAACTAGGCAAAATGGTGTTTCTCCCGTGGCCGACCTTGGGGTAGTTCGATACGCCCATAGCACTCCTGGGAGCTCCTCTAACCAACTTCCTTTCATCCCGCCGACCCTTGTCTTGAGATTTTGGAGTAGGGTTCGATTCGTTACCTCAGTTTGTCCATTGGCCTGCGGATGGCCGACAGATGTGAAGTTCTGCTGGATTTTCATCTCTGCGCACCACTGTCGTATTTTCTTCCCTTGAAACTGGGTTCCATTATTAGATACTAGGACCCTTGGCACACCAAACCGGCAGACAATGTTTTTCCACAAGAAGTTCATTATCTCCTTTTCGGTGATTTTCGCCACCGCTTCTGCTTCCACCCATTTGGTGAAGTATTCCACTGCAACTGTGACATCCCGATTTTTGGTCTAACAACAATCTAAATCGGTTCTTTTCATATACATGCATGCTTACTAATATTTCATGTTTGGTATGATCCTTCTTTTATATGTGAATTATGTGACGTGATAATTACATGATTTTTCAAACTTTAAACGTATTTGACATTCTAACACAATTTTCGAAATCTTATGTCCTAAATTGTAATTTTTGAAAATATAACTAAAACATTTTAAATTTCTGGAAAATATACATATAATTTCAGATTTATAAAGATATAATTTCATCATTTTGGAATTTTTCTAAATTATTTATGAATTTTCGAATTTTAGGCCTTAAAACCCTAATTTTATGCCCTAAAACCCTAGTTTTCGATTTTTACAAACATAAATAAGTATAAATTCGAAATTTTAATAAAATAAAGATATGATTTCAGATTTTATAATATTAGGTCAATAAATATCAGATTTTATTTGATTTTTTGTTTATATTTTATTAAAATATCTTATCTTATCTTATCCTATCGTATCTTATCTTATCTTATCCTATCCAAATCTTATCATAATCTTATCTTATCTTATCTTATCTTATCTTATCCTATGTTATCCTATCTTATCCTATCTTATCTTATCCTATCTTATCCTATCTTATCTTATCTTATCCTATCCTATCTTATCTTATCTTATCCTATCTTATCTTATCCTATCTTATCCTATCTTATCTTGTAAATTGACCTTATATTATAAAAATCCTATTTCTTGCCCTAAACTCTATAAAAGGGGGCCATTGTCTTCATTCTCCCCCACACAAACCAAAAATCCCGCCTAAAATCACCCACCCACACTCACTCCACTCTCAACACACAAAACACTCTCTATTTATAGCAAATCTTCCCCACCTATATATACATCAATAAAACCTTCTTTTTTCATACATATATACCTATTATCCTTCTATATACTCCCTTATTTCCCTCACATACTCTTGAAGGTAGAAACCTTGCTTAAACCCATAACTAAGAGTGTTATTCATGCTTACCTTGAGTAAAAGTTCTTGCTAAGGCATGCTTCAATGCTCTTGAGTAAAAGTTCTTGCTAAAAGCATGCTTCAATGCTCATGAGTAAAAGTTCTTGCCAAGCATGCTTCAATGCTCTTGGTTTAGTAGATTGTTTATTTTTAAAGTGATTTTCTTAAGTTGATATTTCATGATTAACTTAGACATAAGTCTTATGTTACATGCTATTTTCTTGAATGCTATTCTTTTAATACTTGCTAGAAAGCATGTTTTTTTTTTAGTTGTAATTATGCTCTATGTTCATAAAATTAGGAATCAAGCATGCTTAGTTATCATTCCAAAATATGGTTTTAATATGCTTTTATAATTTAAAATATGAGAATATGTTCCTTATGTTTTTATGTGAGATTATGTGAAAATGTACAATATTTTCTTAAAGTGGATACTAGGTATAAGTTAGCATCTTAATTTCTAAATTATGATTATATGAGTATTGTGTTAGTTCGAGAATATAAGTAGTTAGGTTATTCTTTAAATAAAGATTACTAAGTAGTATCCTAATTATAGCTATTAATGTAAATTTTAGGAGGAAGTCAAGTGATCTAGCCGAAACAAATCTATAAACTTGATAAACTCCTAAGGTGAGTGCTTTGTCAATTCCTTTCTGGGGCTCTGAACTATACGATATAAATATTATTTGTATAGCCTACCTTATTGAATTTATGTTATCAGATTTTTCGGAAAATGTTTTCCATACATATAAGACAAGTTATTTTCAAAAATATTGCATTTTCTGATATTGCCAAGTTGTATCTGTCTCAAAATGATTTTTGACACCTTTGGGATATCATATTTTAATTGTATTTCTATGTATCCCGGGTGTAAAAATGCTTATTGCTTTGTTGACAAGTTGTGAGCCATATATGTCCTATTATATCCGTTTACCCTTGGGGACGCCCTTGGGAAGTTTGGGCCCAGGTACTTATAAGAGGAATTTTATCGGGCGGAACGGACCGTCGATGGAACCTTTTATATGATACCATTCCGTAAAATCAATTTCTACGTACAGCCGGAGGATGACTGTAGTAGGGATTGGAGCGATGTATTGCACGGACGCGTGATACATCTCCGTCTTGTTTGGTGTCGAGGTGGCTTCTCGACAAGGGAGGCATAAGGGTTTCTATTATGATTTATCTGTTTTGGGTAGTTATAAGGTTGGAGACTCCGTCTTGGGCTCACTGTTCGTATTACTCAGTTCAGTTATTATTATCAAGTTACATTTCACACTACGTGCACTTTATTATGGTTTAACTGTTTTGAGTCTCATTTTCAATCAAATATATATCTATATATATGTGGCCTCACTAAGTCATTTGGACTTAACCCCTAGTTTCTTTCTGTTCATTGCCTCAGAATCAGAATAATGGGCGTGCATAGGATGGTTGCCGCTCCTCCAGTTGTTATATTAAGCTTCATTTCACTTTGTCTTGCTTTATAATCTGTAGTTTGCTACTTGATGCCACTAGTTGGCTATTTTGATGTTGTACTCGGTTGCTCTACTTGGTTGTACTAAACATAGTTATCTATATTATCCATGTTGCATATTTTACTCTACCTCCACTGCGTATTGTTAATTTAGGCGTTCGTACTGGGTGTGAATTTCAAAATTTGTGCTCAGTGCGATCGTCAGTGGTCTCCAACCGTATAGGAAGATCCTAGCGGGAGGGGTGCCACAGCGGTGGTATCAGAGCCTAGGTTTAGGTTATAACCATGTGTTATATATAGGTAAGCATGCATACATCTAGTCTTTCTTCTGACCAAATCACTATGTGTATATGTGCTCTGTTTGTGATTATCAAATATGCTATCGCATATTATATACTTGATGTAGTGAAGTTTTGTGCATAACTTATGTGATAATCATGTTTTGATAATTATTCCCTAGATTCGAATCCGTAACACTTAGAATTTTGATGGCGCCACGAAAAGGAGCTACACGTACCCGCTTACACTCCCAACCGAACCCAAAACCAACTCACCCTACTGTAACACAACCCCAAGAAAATCCTCATCAAGGAACCACGACAAGGTTGGACCCAGAAGAAAATCATGTTCCAAGCCAAGAAAATAATAGTGATATTCTGAGCCAAATGGTTGGAGTTTGGAGAGAAATTAGCCAACAAAATCAAAATCACCAGTCGGATGATAGGATGCTAGATCGCTTCCTGCGCTTCAACCCACCAAAATTCTATGGGGAGCCTAACGATCAAAAGGCTGAATCCTGGGTAGCAGCAATTACCAAGATCTTTAAAGTTTTGCGCTGTAGTGAAAAGGAACAAGTGGAGTTCACCGTATTCCTGATGGAAGGAGCAGCCCACAACTGGTGGAAGCTCGTGGAACAAAGATGGAATGCCAACCAAACCCCTGTAACTTGGACAAATTTTCTGAAGGAGTTTTCTGATAAATTTATACCCCAAGTAGTTCGGGATGCAAGAGAGAAAGAATTTATGGATTTGATTCAAGGGATCCTTACTGTTGCGGAATATGAGGCCAAATTCGCTCGTTTGGTACAGTATGCGCCACATATAATGAATGATGAAAGGAGAAAAACCAAACGATTCATCCAAGGTTTGCGGCCTGAAGTCCGATGGGCGTTAATGGCGACCGACATTGAGGAATATACACAGGCTGTCAGTAAGTCCATGGTTGTTGAGGCAGAAATTCGGGAAATCAAACAAATAACTAACAAGGTGAGCAAGAATAAGGTGCCTAGTCCGGGGGGTGGAGGACAACTCAGACAAGCCAATGCAAGAAACAATAAGCGCCCCCGCATTGAAGGAAATCAAAATGTTAACCAACTTGGAGGCAGGGAAAGAATTGGATGCAACTATTGTGGACATCCTAGCCACGTAGAGGCAAACTGTTGGAAAAAGAATGGAAAATGTGTAGCATGCGGTAGTGATCAACACATGATTAAAGAGTGCCCGAAAGCCCGAAACCCTAATATCCTTGGTTCAACTCAAGAAGGAAGGACCCAAGTTCCACCTGCCGGAAGGCCAAAAGTAAAAGCTAGAGCTTACGCTCTAGAGGCAGATGAAGGACCCGATCTAACTGCAGTAGTGGAAGGTACGGCTCAAATTTTAAACACTTCTATGAAAATATTGTATGATCCTGGAGCTACTCATTCTTTCGTATCTATGGAATCTGTGAATCGATTGGGGTTATTACTAGAACCTTTACCTTATAATTTTGAAGTTAGCACCCCCTTAGGATCTAGTTATCTTACTAATCGGGTTCTAAAAGGATGTCCGATAAGAATTGACGGAAAAACATATCCCGCTGACTTAATAGAGCTTCCTATTCAAAACTATGATATAATCCTTGGGATGGATTGGTTGTATCAACATCAGGCCCAACTAAATTGTTTTGCTAAGAAGATTATTTTGGGAAGGGAAAATTCACCTATGTCACCAATCCCCCTTAGTTCATCCAAAACCATATCTCTTATCTCCTTCGTTGAAGCAAAGAAGTGTATCAAGGAGGGAGCATTAGGATTCATTGCCTATTTGCTCAACAAACCGAATGACCAAATAAAGATAGAGGAAGTTCCTGTTGTACAGGAATTCCAAGATGTGTTTCCAGAAAAATTGAATTCATTACCCCCTCAGAGAGAAATAGAATTTGTGATTGACACCATACCAGCGGCCGAACCTTATTCAAAAACACCATATCGAATGGCCCCAGCTGAACTGAAGGAGTTAAAGAAGCAACTTGAAGAATTGATAGAAAGCGGATATATTCGGCCGAGTACATCACCTTGGGGAGCGCCAGTGCTATTTGTTAAAAAGAAGGATGGGTCACTTCGGATGTGTA
Organism: Petrea volubilis; assembly: GCA_026212405.1. NCBI lineage: Eukaryota > Viridiplantae > Streptophyta > Magnoliopsida > Lamiales > Verbenaceae > Petrea > Petrea volubilis. Next base: position 1,013,108 of record CM047880.1, on the reverse strand, counting down.
TTGATTACCGGGAGTTAAATCGGATGACTGTCAAGAATAAATATCCACTCCCACACATAGAAGAACTATTTGACCTTCTACAAGGTTCACAAGTATATTCTAAATTGGATTTGAGACAAGGATATTATCAGCTTAGAGTTAAAGAGGAAGATATTCCTAAGACATCATTTAATACTCGATATGGGCACTTTGAATTTGTTGTTATGCCTTTTGGATTGACCAATGCACCAGCAGCTTTTATGGATATGATGCACCGGGTCTTCTGACCATATTTGGATCAGTTTGTGGTTATTTTCATTGATGACATCCTGGTATACTCAAGGACTCCAGAACTGCATGCGGAACACTTGCGAATTGTTCTACAGACATTACGAGAAAAGAAGTTATATGCAAAATTTAGTAAGTGCGACTTTTGGATAGAAAAAGCTACATTTTTAGGGCATATAATTTCCAAGACCGGAATTGAAGTCGATCCCTCCAAGGTGGAAGCTGTTAATAATTGGAAGCGTCCGAAGACTCCAACTGAAGTAAGAAGCTTTCTGGGTTTAGCAGGTTACTATCGACGATTCATACAAAATTTTTCAAAAATTGCAGAGCCGTTAACTCAACTGACTCGCAAGAATTCTCCCTGGAAATGGAATGAAAAGTGTGAAGCTAGTTTTCAAGAATTAAAAAGATGTTTAACCAGCGCCCCAGTACTGACACTACCTGAAGGAAACGAAAATTTTGTTGTCTATACTGATGCATCTAGAGAAGGTTTGGGGTGTGTGTTAATGCAAAATGGGAAAGTGGTTGCTTATGCATCACGGAAGCTTCGTTCTCATGAATGTAATTATCCGACCCATGATTTGGAGTTGGCAGCCATTATATTTGCTTTGGCCAAGTGGAGACATTATCTGTATGGGACAACCTTTGAGGTGTATACAGATCACAAAAGCTTAAAGTACTTACCCACTCAGAAGGACCTCAACATGAGACAAAGAAGATGGCTGGAATTCTTGGAGGACTATGATTGTAAGATCCAATATCACCCCGGGAAAGCCAACGCAGTTGCCGATGCTCTTAGTAGAAAAGCCGGATTAGCACAATTAAGCAGTGGAATTGGGGTATCTAAAAATAATTGTACCATAAAGACTCATGCTCAAATAGCAGATCTAACTGTTCAATCGGAACTTGTCACCAAGATCCGGGAAAAGCAAGCAAAGGATAAGTGGAATCAGAAGCAAATTGCCCAGGTAGGGGAAAGTACAAATGAGAAATATGGGATTGATGATATGGGGATTTTACGTTACAAGGGCAGAATATGTATACCTGAAGAAATGAAAAAAGAGATTTTGGAAGAAGCTCACAAGACACCATATACCGTTCATCCAGGAGGAACAAAAATGTATCAAGATCTTAAACAGTATTATTGGTGGAATGGTATGAAGAGAGATATCTCAGACTTCGTAAGAAGATGTTTGACGTGTCAAAAGATCAAAGGCGAACACCAAAAGCCGGGAGGAATGTTACAACCATTACCGATTCCAACATGGAAATGGGATCAAGTTACTATGGATTTTCTAGTAGGATTACCTAAGGTAAGAGGTGGATATGATAGCATATGGGTAATCGTGGATAGGTTAACCAAGTCAGCACATTTTCTGCCTGTTAAAACGACTGATCGAGTAGAAACTTTAGCAGAACTTTACCACTGTGAGATCACGAGACTCCATGGCATTCCTACATGTATCATCTCAGACAGGGATCCTAAGTTCACATCTGGGCTATGGCAAAACATACAAAGGCATATGGGCACTAAATTGCAATTCAGTACAGCTTCGCATCCACAAACGGATGGGCAGACAGAAAGATTGATAGCCTATTTGGAGGACATGTTGAGAATGTGCGTATTGGAATATTGTGACAGCTGGAATAAGCACTTGCCCTTGATTGAATTTGCTTATAACAATAGTTATCAAGCTTCAATACAGATGGCACCATATGAAGCTTTGTATGGAAGAAAGTGCCGATCACCACTATATTGGGACTTGGATGAATGGAGATGGACAAAGGATGGAATACATAGAGCAGTACGACCTGAACTCATCCAAGATGCAATTGACAAAGTGCAAATTATCAAACAAAAGATGAAGACTGCCCAGGATAGACAAAAGAGTTATGCGGACAAACGACGAAGAAAACTGGAGTTTGAAGTCGGGGATCGAGTATTCCTTAAAGTCTCTCCAAGGAAGGGATTTACAAGGATTGGTAAAGGAGGAAAATTGAATCCCAGGTATGTTGGACCATTTGAGATCATAGAGCGAATAGGAGAAGTTGCATATCGACTAGACTTACCACCTAGCCTAACAGGAATCCACAACGTGTTTCACGTATCTCAGCTCCGAAAATACTACCCTGATGAAACCCATATCCTTCCACCCGAAAACTTACCCCTTGAACCCAACCTTACCTATACAGAAAAACCTATTCGCATTTTAGACCGAAAGTTCCAAGAGTTGAGAAATCGGAAAATTCCACTCGTCAAGGTACTATGGCAAAACCATCAAGTTGAAGAGGCAACTTGGGAACCAGAAGAGAAAATACGTAAATGTTATCCGGAACTATTCAATCAGGTAAGAATCTGGGGACCAGATTCTTTTAAGGGGGGGAGAGTTGTGACATCCCGATTTTTGGTCTAACAACAATCTAAATCGGTTCTTTTCATATACATGCATGCTTACTAATATTTCATGTTTGGTATGATCCTTCTTTTATATGTGAATTATGTGACGTGATAATTACATGATTTTTCAAACTTTAAACGTATTTGACATTCTAACACAATTTTCGAAATCTTATGTCCTAAATTGTAATTTTTGAAAATATAACTAAAACATTTTAAATTTCTGGAAAATATACATATAATTTCAGATTTATAAAGATATAATTTCATCATTTTGGAATTTTTCTAAATTATTTATGAATTTTCGAATTTTAGGCCTTAAAACCCTAATTTTATGCCCTAAAACCCTAGTTTTCGATTTTTACAAACATAAATAAGTATAAATTCGAAATTTTAATAAAATAAAGATATGATTTCAGATTTTATAATATTAGGTCAATAAATATCAGATTTTATTTGATTTTTTGTTTATATTTTATTAAAATATCTTATCTTATCTTATCCTATCGTATCTTATCTTATCTTATCCTATCCAAATCTTATCATAATCTTATCTTATCTTATCTTATCTTATCTTATCCTATCTTATCCTATCTTATCCTATCTTATCTTATCCTATCTTATCCTATCTTATCTTATCTTATCCTATCCTATCTTATCTTATCTTATCCTATCTTATCTTATCCTATCTTATCCTATCTTATCTTGTAAATTGACCTTATATTATAAAAATCCTATTTCTTGCCCTAAACTCTATAAAAGGGGGCCATTGTCTTCATTCTCCCCCACACAAACCAAAAATCCCGCCTAAAATCACCCACCCACACTCACTCCACTCTCAACACACAAAACACTCTCTATTTATAGCAAATCTTCCCCACCTATATATACATCAATAAAACCTTCTTTTTCATACATATATACCTATTATCCTTCTATATACTCCCTTATTTCCCTCACATACTCTTGAAGGTAGAAACCTTGCTTAAACCCATAACTAAGAGTGTTATTCATGCTTACCTTGAGTAAAAGTTCTTGCTAAGGCATGCTTCAATGCTCTTGAGTAAAAGTTCTTGCTAAAAGCATGCTTCAATGCTCATGAGTAAAAGTTCTTGCCAAGCATGCTTCAATGCTCTTGGTTTAGTAGATTGTTTATTTTTAAAGTGATTTTCTTAAGTTGATATTTCATGATTAACTTAGACATAAGTCTTATGTTACATGCTATTTTCTTGAATGCTATTCTTTTAATACTTGCTAGAAAGCATGTTTTTTTTTTAGTTGTAATTATGCTCTATGTTCATAAAATTAGGAATCAAGCATGCTTAGTTATCATTCCAAAATATGGTTTTAATATGCTTTTATAATTTAAAATATGAGAATATGTTCCTTATGTTTTTATGTGAGATTATGTGAAAATATACAATATTTTCTTAAAGTGGATACTAGGTATAAGTTAGCATCTTAATTTCTAAATTATGATTATATGAGTATTGTGTTAGTTCGAGAATATAAGTAGTTAGGTTATTCTTTAAATAAAGATTACTAAGTAGTATCCTAATTATAGCTATTAATGTAAATTTTAGGAGGAAGTCAAGTGATCTAGCCGAAACAAATCTATAAACTTGATAAACTCCTAAGGTGAGTGCTTTGTCAATTCCTTTCTGGGGCTCTGAACTATACGATATAAATATTATTTGTATAGCCTACCTTATTGAATTTATGTTATCAGATTTTTCGGAAAATGTTTTCCATACATATAAGACAAGTTATTTTCAAAAATATTGCATTTTCTGATATTGCCAAGTTGTATCTGTCTCAAAATGATTTTTGACACCTTTGGGATATCATATTTTAATTGTATTTCTATGTATCCCGGGTGTAAAAATGCTTATTGCTTTGTTGACAAGTTGTGAGCCATATATGTCCTATTATATCCGTTTACCCTTGGGGACGCCCTTGGGAAGTTTGGGCCCAGGTACTTATAAGAGGAATTTTATCGGGCGGAACGGACCGTCGATGGAACCTTTTATATGATACCATTCCGTAAAATCAATTTCTACGTACAGCCGGAGGATGACTGTAGTAGGGATTGGAGCGATGTATTGCACGGACGCGTGATACATCTCCGTCTTGTTTGGTGTCGAGGTGGCTTCTCGACAAGGGAGGCATAAGGGTTTCTATTATGATTTATCTGTTTTGGGTAGTTATAAGGTTGGAGACTCCGTCTTGGGCTCACTGTTCGTATTACTCAGTTCAGTTATTATTATCAAGTTACATTTCACACTACGTGCACTTTATTATGGTTTAACTGTTTTGAGTCTCATTTTCAATCAAATATATATCTATATATATGTGGCCTCACTAAGTCATTTGGACTTAACCCCTAGTTTCTTTCTGTTCATTGCCTCAGAATCAGAATAATGGGCGTGCATAGGATGGTTGCCGCTCCTCCAGTTGTTATATTAAGCTTCATTTCACTTTGTCTTGCTTTATAATCTGTAGTTTGCTACTTGATGCCACTAGTTGGCTATTTTGATGTTGTACTCGGTTGCTCTACTTGGTTGTACTAAACATAGTTATCTATATTATCCATGTTGCATATTTTACTCTACCTCCACTGCGTATTGTTAATTTAGGCGTTCGTACTGGGTGTGAATTTCAAAATTTGTGCTCAGTGCGATCGTCAGTGGTCTCCAACCGTATAGGAAGATCCTAGCGGGAGGGGTGCCACAGCAACTATTATGAACTTCTTCTGTCCTGCGGCTGGGGGGAACGGTCCAATAATGTCGATTCCCCACTGATCAAAAGGGTATGCTATCTGAACTGGATTTAACGAGTTTGTTGGGCTGTGGATCAGATTCACGTGGCGTTGGCATTCTCACACTTTTTCGAGAAATCAATGGCGTCTTTTTGCAGGGTCGGCCCGATGTATCCTTGCCTGATTATCTTTTGGGCTAACGCCCTTCCCCCAGAGTGATTGCCGCAGCTTCCCTCGTGTATTTCCCTCATGACGTAGTGAGCTTGTTTCGGAGTTAAGCATATCATTAGGGGTCCCTCTATCGATCTTCTGTATAGTTCGCCGTCAATAATTGTATATTTCGCCGCTCTATGCTTTATCCTCTTAGCCTCTTCCGCATCCTCCGGTGGTGATCTGCTATTTAGGAAGCGTATGATATTATCTTTCCAGCTCGGTTCTGCCTCTACTACGTCGATCATGAAGGTCTGCTGGGTCCGATCGTAGTTACTCCTCGTGCAGGGACTCCCTGCTACCATGAATGTGATGTTTCGAGTTCCTAGCCCTGCCATTGAACTAGTGAATTTTGCCAGTGTGTCTGCTCGTTCATTGTCGGACCTTGGTATTTGCTTCAACTAAAATGTCTGAAATCCTTTAGCTTTATCTCTTACCATACTTGATCATTGCATCCTCCTTGGCTTCATACTTTCCTTCGAACTGGAGTGCTATCAACTGGGAGTCGGTGTATGCTACCACTCGCCGTGCGCCAATCTCACTTGCCCGTTCCATCCCTCCTAGCAGAGCTTCATACTCGGCTTCGTTGTTTGTCACCTCAAAGTTTAGTTTGAGGGCCACTTCGATTTCCTCGTTGTTTGGACCTTGCAGCAGTATTCCAGCTCCTCCGTTGGTCGACGTCGCAGATCCGTCGACATGTAATACCCACTGCCCCCCTTCTTCCGGCTTAGCTTCCTGAGACATCTCCACTACGAAGTCTGCGAGTACTTGAGCTTGTATTGAAGGTCTGCTCTTGTATTCTACCTCAAATTGGCTGAGCTCTATTGCCCATTTGACCATTCGTCCTGAAGCTTCAGGTTTGGAGAGGATCTGCCTCAGCGGTTCGTTGGTTAGCACTACTATGGGGTGTGATTGAAAGTAGTGCTTCAACTTCTTTGAGGCAATAACTAGGGCTAGGGCCAGCTTCTCAATTCTCATGTAATTCTTCTCGGCTCCCTGCAACATCTTACTGATGTAGTATATTGGCTTGTAATCCCTCTCCTCTTTCTTGGTCAGAACTGCGCTGACAGCTGCCTCGGTTACCGAGAGGTATATATATAAATGTTCTCCCTCGATTGGCTTCGCTAGTAGGGGTGGTGACGTCAGATATTGCTTTAGTTCTTCAAATGCCTTTGCGCATTCTTCTGTCCATTTGAATTCCTTATGACCTCTTAAAGTTTTGAAGAATGGCAGACCCCTATCCGCGGACCTTGATATAAATCGGTTTAGCGAGGCCATACGTCCCGTAAGCATCTTCACTTCCTTAGGAGAGGTAGGTTGTCTCATTTTCAACACTGCTTTAATCTTCTCCGGGTTCGCCTCGATTCCCCTTTCATTGACCAAGTATCCCAAGAACTTACCGCTTTTTACCCCGAACGTGCATTTCGCGGGGTTCAGCTTCATCTTGTACCTTTTCATGACTTCGAATGCTTCCCCAAGGTGGGTGATGTGGTCTTCCTCTTGCAAAATCTTGACCAACATATCGTCTACGTATACCTCCATGGTCTGTCCTGTGAAGTCTTGGAACATGCTGTTTACCAACCTCTGATATGTGGCTCCAGCGTTTTTCAATCCAAATGGCATCACTCTGTAGCAGTATATACCGTCCTTGGTCATGAATGCTGTTTTGCTTGCATCTTCCGGGGCCATGAAGATTTGATGGTACCCTTGGTAGGCATCCATCATGCTTAGCAGGGCACACCCCGCTGTGGAGTCGACTAGCGTGTCGATTCTTGGTAGTGGATACGGGTCTTTTGGGCAGGCCTTGTTAAGGTCTGTATAATCCGTGCACATCCTCCAATTTTCGTCTGGCTTAGGAACTATCACTACATTCGAGAGCCAGTCCGCATATTGTAATTCCACAATGTACCCCGCTCCCAACAACTTTGAGACCTCCGTGGCGATGATCCGATCGCGGTCACTTCCGTGGCTTCTCTTCCTCTGTGCGACAGGCTTAACTTCT